>JANHAO010002638.1:0-28119 GCA_026873985.1 Saraca asoca
TAACAATGCAATCCTATTTATAGAGGAAGGAGGAGTTACATGCATTAATTACAAGCTATAGTTATGTTACATCAAGCTATAAATGAGAAAGGACCGTAAAAGGACTACAAACTATCCATTGCTGAATGTAGGCTGTGGGGTAGGCCCTTTAGGTCGACTGTAGACCTGTCTGGCTACATTTGTTGCTTGGTGTTGCTGCGCCAAGCGAGGTGCTGGGCGTTCCAAGTAGGAAATCCTAGCTCGGGGCCATCATAAGGGACCTAATGTAGCAAGATAGCGGGCTCGAGCAGGATGCTTGGCTGCTTGGTGAGCGAGTCTTATGACCTTCTCACTAGATCGCTGGGTCGCTGCCTCGTAAGGTGAGGGCTTGCTTCGTGGGATATATTTGAATGACCTCGCAACATTGCTGTTTCACAGTCTCGCTGCCTCACAAGGCGAGTCTTGCTTCACAGGATGATGCCAGGATAACTTCGTTGTGCCACTTTCTGATGGACGAAGCGAAGCTAGCTGAGTGCCTTTGGTGCGCCTGAGGCTACGAGCTCTCGAGGCCATTTTTTGTATACAACAAAACAAAACTGTATGAAAATTTGAGTTAAGAACTTCCTGAATCGATTCAGTAATCGATTCAAATTTTTCCAGGATTTTTTTTTCAGTTTCTAAATTGATTCACTTCTAAAAAATGTGCATTATGAATTGATTCCTAAATTGATTCACAAAATTTTCAAACTTTTGGGAAGACTTCAAAATTTCTAAATTTTTTAATAAACCTCGATGAATTGATTCTAGAATTGATTTGCATAAGAATCCTATGAACAACTTATACCTAAATTGATTCGTACTTAAATATTTGCTCTCTGAATCTTTTCATAAATTGATTCAAAGCACGATCCTTTATATACCTGTATTGATTTCAACTTCATTTCATGGTTTCTCACACTGCAACCTCCAAAAACTCTCTCAAACTCACACTTAAATCTCAATCCCCTAACACTTTTTACTTAAATTTCCTTCACAAATAAGTTAGATACACTACATCTAACACTTCTAACCAATCAATTTCACCTAAACTCCCCAAAATCAAAAGATCCCAAATTCTACCCTCAAAACCCTGACAACTCAAATTTCCCAGATTTTCTAGAAATCTTAACAAAATGTCAAAGAGGGTCAAGCTATCAACAAAGAGAAAAGAAAAGTCAGCAACCCAACCATCCACACCTATTGAATATGAGTCATCCTTCAATTTATCCAATAAGTATGCTGCCTTTCTTCAACTTGCAAATAAAAAGGTAGAACCCTTAAAATGCTTTAGTGATTAACTTTTACAGACTACTCATTTACCAGAACTACTAGCTAAGTATAGATTAGAAAAATTTTTGACATATAAGGGAAACACCTACCCTAGGCTAGTCAAAATGTTTTATGCTAATCTTATTGCTACTAATGATAAAATTTCATGTTATATGATGCATTCGCATATAGTGATTGATGCAAAATTTTTAGCAAATGAATTTGGCATGGATTCAAAACAACCAAAGCTTATTGCAAGATCTTTTCCTGACTATAGTAGGTAATCATCCATTAAGATGCTCTTTCTCTATTCCACCCTAAAGGATGGAAGTGGGAAACTGCCCAATCCTAGATTATCTCCTGAAGATAGGATCTTACATTATGCTTTGTGTAAAGTAATAATTCCTAAGATCACAAATTTTACACAAATTATGGAGGATGAACTATTTTTAATGTGGGTTGTTAAAAATCAATTTAATTTAATATGCCCTATTTTATCCTTAAATATCGGGTTGAATGTTCAAAAAGGATAGATATTGGATTCCTCCCCTATGGCATGATCTTTTCCCCTATCTTTGTAAAATTCACAGTACAATTTTCTGATGAAATCCAATGTTTTCCAATAAATTCAACTGCTATGATTAATGCATCACATTTACATAAAATGAATAGGGAAAATGAACTAGAAAACGGTCACAAAATCCTCAAACCATTGGAGGATCCACAAGCTCAAGAGCTAGGTTATCCAGTGAATCCAAAATAAGAATAATTGAGGTTACAGAAAGAATGCACAAATACATGAGTGACCAAATAGAACAATTATTAGAGAAACAAGAAAATTTGATTGAGTCAATGGATGATCGCATGGCTAATATGGAACTTGAAAATAAAAAACATGCCACCCAAGTAAATAAATGGCTTAGTTCCATTGAAACTCAATTACATGAGATAACATAGCGAATGCAAGAACAAGATGGGGAGGTTGAGCTTCAGAGAATGGATGATCAAGACCCTCTACCTATTTAGTATGCTATGTATTGGTGTTTGTCTATCATATCCCTTAGTCGCATATCCCTTGTTTGATTAGTTTTCATGTTTTAGATTGTATTTTGATATTTTGATGCTGATCATGTATTTTGACACTTTGAGATGTTATATTCTAATGGTCTGTATCATTGATTTTGGATATTGTATCTAAATATTTTGATTCTAATATTATATATTTGATTCAGTATTCTAAGTATTTTGATTCATTTCAAATTCTGGATATTATAATTGTTGATTGAATTTAGATTGAATTTTGTACTGGATTCTGATATAGATTATTCACTTTATTCCATTCTATTTGGTACATTAATTGTTATGAATGTATTATTTCTTTTTGACATGCCAAAAAGGGGAGAATGAGAGATTTTAGATGGGGAGAATAGGAAAAAGGGAGAATAAAGGATTTTAAATAAGGAAGATGTCATTTTCAATTCAAAAGGCAGAGATATGAAGAAATAAATATGAGACATGAATGAGATAGAGTAAATGAAATGGAAAGATTGAGTAAATATGGCATATGAATAAAGTAAAAGTAAGAAAGGGGGAGTGAAACAAAAAATTGAAATCAAATTCTAATTTGATTTAACATATTTAGATTTTGAAAAAGTTTAACAGATTTTAATTTCTAAAGGCTATTTAGTTTTTTTTTTATGGACTTTGATCCTTATTTAAAATTGTTTGTCACCATAAAAAAGGGGAGATTATTAGCATTTGAGATTGTTAGCTAGAGAGATTGCTTTGCTATTTTTCCTTATTTAGTTTTAATGTTGAAAATAATTTTGTATCTAACAATATGTTTTAGTATTTGTTATTTGTTTTTGTAGGATCAAAATGTATAAGATTCAAAAGATCTACATTAGTTTTAGCAATTATTTGATTTTTACTAAAATCTTTTATAAGTGAATTCAAATCAAATTTGATATAAACAAATTTCTTATAATAGATACATTGAGGTAGAAATAAACCACTTGAAATGGGCTAAAATAAAATATCTTTTAAACAATGTTTTCAAATGATTTTTCACAAATGCAAATTTTATAAAAACCATTTTACACTATGTGAATTGATTCATAGTGAAGATCTTGTGAAATTGTACTCAAATCGATTCACAAATCTGTCGTGGGTAATTTTTGGAACCACACAAATGGGCTGGTAAATGTCCAATGGACAGACTTAGCTAACAAAGGCTTAGCTCATTTGGATTGAGGCCACTGGATCAAGACACCAGGTCACTAAATACGAGCCAAGGTTGCTGGTCAACATGGGTTAAAGCAGTAACCTTAGGTCATGAAAGCAAGGCGAAGCCCACAACTTGTGAAAAGTATCCTCAACCATTGCGAAAGTCTGTCCAATCTCCTATTTTGGTAAGAGTCTATTATAACCATCTATCCTGATCTACTATGTAACCTTAATCAAGTCATGATACTTATCTATTATAGATTTACATTCAAACTGTAACCCTCCAACCATTATAAAAGGAGATGAAATCATTGTACATAAGAGATACAATTATCAGATACAAAACACTCAGCAAAGAGTAATAAAAGCCATGGATATAGGGGTCGAACTAACTTTAGCCAAACCACATTAAAAACTTTTAGTGTCTCCCTATTCTTCCTCATTCTCTTTTTCTCCTTTTTTACATTCATTCTATAGCTTAGGGTTTAGAACTTGGGTTGACTAGATTTTATCGTCAACATTTTGGCACTAGAAGGAGGACCCTAAACTGTATTCACCATTATTTTCCAATGGCTAGAGGAAGAATTACCAAAAGTTCAGATTTTGCAATTGGCCAACCAGATGGTCATACAAAACATTAAGAGGATCCAGTTCTCCAAGTAGGCACTTCCATCGTCCCTGTCACAGGTGTTGCCACTGACATGCCACTAGTAGCTCACATAAACCTGATATCATTGATGGAATACAAGCATGACATTAGTATCACGAGGCATTAGAGAAAATGGTAGGAGAGTTGGCTGAGGAGATTAGGGCATTAACTCAGGCATGAACCCAGGTCTCACAAAAGCAAGTTAAGAGCACTGCACAGAAAGAAGTTCTCCAACAGTCACAAGAAGGAGCTCAAAGAGAGGGGCTAATCAAAGAAGAATATCGACATACTCATTCAACTCGCTCTACCAACTCACGGCCAAGGTCAGAGGTCCATCGAGTTAGTGAGAAAGATGAAGGAGACTGTTAGCGACGTGGAGGTTCACGTTAAGCTAAAGGTTCAAACAGGACCAATAGAAGACATGCCTCAGATTAAAATTCATCGACCCACGAGTAAAAAAAGCATAGGACTTTAGATCGCCACAGAAAGAGGAGCCGACCATCTCCCAACCGTTGATCTGAGACTTAAGATCATATGGTAAAGGAGCTGCTTCAAAGGGTAAAGCAATTGGAACAATGCCCTTAGACTCAAGACCATTGAGATCATTATGACGAGGGGACATTGTTCACTAGGGAGATTAAGAAAGAGCCTCTCCCACACAAGTTCAAAGTTCCCACTATCCTACTATACCATAGGGATAGTGATCTATACAAGTACCTGGATGCATTCAACATATAGATAGATCTTAAGATGACTAATCCTTTAGTTAAGTGTCGTGTTCTTCTAACCATTCTAGGGGACTTACCTCAAACATGGTTTAGGAATCTCAAACCTCGTAGCATTGATGGTTGGGAAGAATGTTAGAGGAGATTCATTAATCAGTGCAAGACACTAAGGAGGTAGCTTACACCACTTTGCCACCTAGTAATAGTCTTTTAGTGAAAGAATGAATTATTGAAGGACTACATTACTCAGTTCAGAAATAAGGTCAACAATGTAAAAAACCCCTCAGATGAGAGCATCTTAATAGCAATCTCAGTGGGACTCCACAAAAATGGGAAGCTATATGAGAGCATATACAAATCTCCAGTAAGGGACTGAGGAGAATTTTATGAATGAGCTACCAAAGAGATTATGTGGAAGGAAAGCTTTAGCCTTAAGTCCAAAGATAAGACAAACAACTCCAATTAGAGAAAAAAGAGGGGCAATACCAGACACAACAAGGAGGGTCAAGATGACGACCCTAAAAATCAGGTTGTAAAGAAGGCTAAGAATGAGCAATCTTAATGTAAAGGTTGCTATGATAGCTACAACATCTTATCGGATACTCCAGAAAGGATCTTCATGACGGAAAAAGATAGGGAGGATTTCAGGAAGCCCAACCCCATAAAGACTCCCTATAGGTTCAGAAATGCAGACAAGTGCTATGCTTATCACGATGAAGTCAGGCATAATACTTTAGAATGTAGGACACTTAAAAATGCAATTAAGGACTTAATCAAAAGAGGTCATTTAAGAGATTATGTGGTGTAACCTACAAAACAGTGACCTCAGTAGCATGAACAACCTATACGACAACAATGCTTATAAACTCTCGAGTAGGAGGAGGCACCCTCAGTAAGAACTATATTCACCATTCATGGTGGGCCACACATTGCAGGTACCTTAAATAAGTCTCATGAATGCTACGTGTGAGAAGCAAATCATGTCTTACTCATAGGACACGATGGATCTAAAAGTCATGTTAAAAAGGTAAGAGCAATCTTAGATAGCATCACCTTTACAAAGGAGGATGCATGAGGAATACATTTTCCCCATAATGACACATTGATTATCCAAGCCAGAATCAACAATGCTGAGGTACGAAGGATTATGGTCGATACGAGTAACTTGGTGAATGTAATGGACAAGGGATGTTTTGAGCAGATAAGCTTGAGCACAGATCAACTGAAGCCTTCCCCAGAGCCCCTCTATGGCTTTACATGAGATGTAATACTACCAATGGGGCATATCAGGCTCCTCATTACTCTTGGAGATTCAGGATGCCAAGCAACCATTTTAGCAGATTTTCTAATCATCGAGTGCCCCTCAACCTATAATGCGATACTAGGATGGCCTGTAATGAATGACCTAGACATGGTCACATTAACTAGGACACTTACAATTAGATTCCCAATCCCCAATGGAATTAGATATGTGCAAGGTGAGCAGCACATAGCCCAATGCTGCTACAAGGAAGCAGTTAAGTTGGGGGTGAGAGGGAAGAAGGTTAATATTGTTTCTGGTAGAGAAACACAAGCTACAAGCACAATAGGGGTCAATCACGACCTTGACCCTTGTGAGGTAGATGTAGACAAAGGAACTGGCCCAATGGAGAAGCTTGAAGATGTATAGGTTAGTGAGGTAGATGTTAAAAGATGCCTCAAGTTAGGAAAAAACTTGTCTCTGGATATAAAAACCCAGCTAGCCAAATTTCTTAAAGCAAACCTAAATGTTTTAACTTCAAACCATGAGGATATGTTAGGAATTGATCCTAAGATTATGTCATATAAACTCAATATCGACCTTCATCACAAGCCGATCCATCAAAAGAGCAGGCCAATGATTGCTGAGTGATACCTCACTATCAAGGAAGAGGTGGATAAGCTTTTAGCCAACAAGTTCATCTGAGAAGCTTCATACCTAACTTGGGTGGCCAACCATGTGCTCGTAAGAAAAAGGAATGGGAAATAGAGGACTTGCACTGATTTCATGAACCTCAATAAGGTATGTCCAAAGGACAGCTTCCCCCTATTGAGGGTCGATCAGTTCATGAATGTAACTGTTGGTCACCCACTTCTCAACTTCATGGACACCTACTCAGGGTATAATCAGATCCCCATGAACCCATAAGATGAGTAACATACCTCTTTTATCACTGACTGTGGCCTATATTGTTACAAAGTATGCTCTTTGGACTTAAGAATGCAGGGGCAACCTACCAACTGTTGGTCAATATGATGTTCAAAGAGCAGGTCGGGCAGATAATGTAGGTTTATGTGGATAATATGCTAGTAAAGTCTAAACAGGCTGTTAACCATGTCCATGACCTAGGGGAAGTGTTCCACATTTTGAGAAGGTATCGGATAAAGCTAAATCCCCACAAGTGTGCATTTGGGGTGGCTTCGGGAAAGTTCCTTGGATTCTTGGTCAACAACAGGGGAATTGAGGTGAATCTAAAGAAAATCAAAGCATTTATTGATATGAGATCCTCTACTAGATTCAAGGATGTATAAAGCCTTAATGGCCAAGTTGCAGCACTCACCAGATTTATCTCCAAAGTGATAGACAAATGCTTCCCATTCTTTGATGTGCTGAAGAAGACGAAACAATTTGAGTGGACTAAATAGTGCGAGTTCACTTTCCAACAATTAAAGCAATATATGGGCTGAGCTCCTCTTTTATCCAAACTAAAGGAAGGTAAGAAGCTCATTATTTACTTAGGGATATCTCTACATGCTCTTAGCACTAGTATGGGAAGAAGGAGGAGCACAATTCTTGGTCTACTATGTAAGCAAGAGGTTTCTAGATGCTAAAACAAGGTACTTGCTAATGGAGAAACTTCCCTACTTCCTCATGGTCACATCGAGGAAGCTACAACATTATTTTCAAGCACATATCATATAAGTGCTCACGTAGTTCCCATTAAGGTATATCTTACAAAAAATTGATACCTCAGGTCATTTACTAAAGTGGGCAATCGAGTTAGCCTAGTTGAACATTAAGTACAAGCCTAACCTAGCAATCAAGGGGCAAGCCTTAGTGGACTTTATTGCAGAGTTCACGGGGACTGTAGAACAAGCAATAAAGGCTTCGGAGGCTCCATACTAGGAATTGTATGTCAATGGCCATCAAATGAACAGAAAGCTGAGGCAAGGGTGCTTTTGATCAGCCCTGAGGGACATAAAATTCTTTGTGCACTAAGATTCAATTTTCAGGCCACAAATAATGAAGTCAAATATGAAGCATTATTAGTAGGGCTTTGTCTGGCAAGGGAGATACAAGCCAAAAACCTAAGAATATTTAGTGATTCCTAACTTATAGTTTGCCATGTGTGGGGTGAGTACTAAACAAGGGGGGTCAAAGATGGCCATCTACCTTCAAAAGGTTCAGGAACTACTTGGATCTTTCTAGCAATATGAGATCAATTGGATCCCAGGATCTCAAAACATACATGCAGATGCATTAGCTTCCTTGGCCACAGCCAGAGATGTAGATTTTTTTGGGAGCAATCCCGATAAAGTTCTTTCCATCACCAAGCATGGAGCAGAAGGGCATTGTAATGGAAATTGTTGTGGCACAGAACTGATGGAAGTGTCCAATCTTAGATTACTTACAAGATGACAAGCTGCCATAAGATAAGATAAAAGCTTATTGATTGCAAGCTTGAATGACTAGGTACAACATCTATGATGACATGCTATATAAGAAAGGGTTCTCAACCCCACTCCTAAGGTGCATAGACTGTCATGACTGTGACACTGTCCTGAAGGATATTCATGCTGGCCATTGCAGGAACCATGCTAAGGGGTTATCTTCAGCTCATAAGGCACTCTAGTAGGGATTCTATTGACCTACAATGAAACAGGATGCTATCGACCTCATTAGAAAGTACGATAAGTGTTAGAGATTCACCAAGGTCCCACGAGCTCTGCTAGCCTATCTACAAAAGATGGTCAATCCTTAGCCCTTCACAATCTAGGGTATGGACCTGATTGGACCACACTTGACAGGCTGAAAGAAGTGCAAACATGTAGTAGTCACTGTTAACTATTTCACTAAATTGGTAGAGGCAAAGGAACTAGCACAAATATCTTCTACAAAGATTGAAAAGTTCATATGGGCTAATATTATTTGTAGATTTGGAGTCCCTCTACAGATTGTGACCAACAACGGGACCCAATTCCACAGTGAGCAGTTCTTTAGATTCTGTGATGATTTTAAAATTGTAAAAAGTTTTTCAGTAATACGCCATCCTCAAGCCAATGGACAAGTCGAGGCCATCAACAAGATTATCAAATAGGCCCTGAAGAAGAGGTTGGAGGCCAAGAAGGGAGCATGGATAGATGAGCTACAAAAGGTACTTTGGGCTTATAGAATCATAGCTTGAAGCACCATAAGAGAAACTCCCTTCTCAATAGTATATGGATCTAAAGCCTTGATCCCCGGCTAAACTTGAGGTAACTTCACAATGGAGAGCTACTTTCAATCTAGAGCATAACAATCAGCTACTCACTGCAAATCTTGACCTCACAAAAGAGACAAGAGAAATAGCCCACCTCAGAGTTGCAACCTATCAGTAATAGGTCATGAGATATTACAATAGGAAGGTCTGAGTTTGGCATTATAGAACCAGAGAATTCACGCTACACATCATCCTCCCTGGAGCTTGCAAGGCTAGTGATGGGACACTAGGTTTGAAATGGGAAGGACCATACATAATCAAAGAAGATTTAGGAAATGGATCTTACCATTTAGCAGACATGAGTAGAGCTAAGTTCCCTCAAGCTTGGAACACTGAACATCTCTGCCCATATTATCAATAAGCTTGAGTTTACTTATCTAACATTACAAGATTCTTTTTAGTTCCTATGGTTGTTTATTAACTCTTAAATGAATTTTCAATAGAGTGTTATGATTGAAAATGGCCTACCCAGAAGTAAGCACTTGACCTCTTAAATTCAAAAGAGGCAGTTAACTTGATATACTTACAAAGATTTTGCATCGTATGTGACCTATTATTTAGCTCCATATACGACCTACTCTTTGGCATCACATGTGACCAACTATTGGGCACCACATGCGGCCTACTCTTTGGCATCATATGTGACCTCCTATTAGGCATTGCATAGAACCTATTCTTTGGCATCGCATGTGACCAACTATTTGACACCACATGCAATCTACTCTTTGGCACCTCATGGGACCAACTATTCAGTACCACAGGTGACCTACCCTTTGGCACTGTATGCAACCTACTATTTGGCATCGTATACGACCTACTCTCTGGCACTGCATGCGACCTACTCTTTGGCACCATATGCAACCTACTCTTTGGCACCATATGTGACCTACTCTTTGGCAATGCATATGACTTACTCTCGGCACTGCATGTGACCAACTATTTGGCACCACATGCAACCTACTCTTTGGAACCACATGCAACCTACTCTTTGGCACCGCATACGACCTACTATTCAGCACCGTATACGACTTACTCTTTGGCACCGCATGTGACCAACTATTCAACACCACATGCGACCTACTCTTTGGCACCGTGTGTGACCTATTATTTGACACCGTATATGATCTACTCTCTGGCACCGTATGTGACTAATTATTTGGCACCACATGTAACCTACTCTTTGGCACCATATGTGACCTACTATTTGGCAATGCATACGACTTAATCTCTAGCATCGCATGTGACCAACTATTTGGCACCACATGCAATCTACTCTTTGGCACTGTATAGGACCAGCTATTCGGCACCATATGTGACCTACTCTTTGGCACCGTATGTGACTTATTATTCGGCACCATATACGACCTATTCTCTAGCACTGCATATGACCAACTATTTGGCACCACATGTGACCTATTTTTTGGCATTGTATGTGACCTACTATTTGGCATCGCATGCGACTAACTATTTGGCATCGCATGTGATCTACTACTTGGCACTACATTTGTGCTACCCACTGAGCAACAAGCTTGCCGTAGCACAACCTACCTGGGCACTTAACTCATGCACTATACTTTGATCAAGCGAAAATACATTGAATCTACTCATCAAACTTGATGCAAGCTTGGACAAAATGAAAATATTATAGAAAGTTCATTAAAACTTCATTCAATAGGGTGAATATACATATGTTCAAAAATACAGATTAAAATAAGCCTACAGCCATCATGGCCCCAGAAGACTAACTTTTAGAAACTGAATCCCAAATAAAGCAAGTCATACACCATTTGATCATCGGGTCACTCTCAAGCTACTTCTTAATCCTCCCCCTAAAACAAGAGCTTGCCCTTTAACTACATTATTACGGGTGCATCCTAAGGAACTAGACATTTGGGTCGTCTTATGAAAGAGTGATTTAAACTCACCAGCACCACCGTGAGGAAATAATCCAAGATCTATACAAAACTTTCTAGAATCCTTAGAGAGGAATTATCCATGGAAAATTCCTATGCAGTAAGCCATACATGCCTCAGATTACCACACCTAAGACCCAGATCATAAAAAATATAGGGAACTCAACCAATAAGCCCATCGGGTCATTAAACCCTAGGAAGTAGGAAATAAAGCACTACATTTTTGAAAAGAAAGAAAGGGTTCTCTTCACCCTATATAGCTGGAATAGCTCGAAGGATTGATCAATTACCCTTGATCCAATAGTCCAATGAAAAATAAGGCTCTGACGTTACTACACTAACAATTACGAAAAGGCATGCGCATTTAATGTAGTAATAATGACATAGGTAGAATGACAAAATAGAAGTTCAAACATCAATATAACTAATTATGATCTCTAGCTTTTACCAGTGAACTACCACTCCCAGTCAGCAAATCACATTAAAAGCTGGGGGGCTAATGTTGTGGATAATTTTTAGAACCACACAAATGGGCTAGTAAAAGCCTAATAGACAGACTCAGTTAACAAAAACCCAGCTCATTTGGATTGAGGCCACTGGATCAAGACATTAGATTGCTAAATACGAGCCAAGGTTACTGGTTAACATGGGTTAAAGCAACAACCTTAGGTCATGGTTGGAAATATTGGACTTAATTTTAGTTCTTGCTAGAATAACAAATTGGTGGATTAAAAGACAAGAAATGGAGTTTGCATGTGAAGGCAAATGAAAATAAAAATAGTAGTTCAAAGGATTTAGATTTTCTCATTTTCTATTGTCATTTTTCTCATGTTTAAAGAAAAAATAAACACACAAATTTTTATGGATCTCATTATATATATATATATATAAAAAAGATTCTGAATTTTATTGCATGTAAAAATTTTGTATAAATATCTTTTTAAAAATAATTGAAAAATGACAAAAAAAAAGAAATGATTCAAATTAAATTGTTGTTGAATGTACTTTTTTCTTTGGAAGCCTCTAATTCAACCGTAAGAGGAGAAATAAAATGATCTAAGGTTTATAGCAACTTGACATGTAACTAAAGAAAGATCTTTATGCATGATTAAGGTAAAAAACATTACTCACTCCTATTTTATTTACAACATATCTCTCACAAATGTTTATGTCAGCAAAATCTAAATGTAACAAGCTCAATATATTTCAAAGCATGTAGTATAAAAATGATTATTAAACATGGGAAATACTTTGGTCCTTACTCTTAAAAATCTGGCGAGTTTTTTTTTTTTTTTTGAAAATTTAATATAAAAGTAATAAAATTAGTTTCAATTTTGTTATATAAAATATCATAATTTTCACAAAAAATTATAAGCGTGTATAAATTTTATACGTAACAAGTGGATAAAAAGTTATAATTTTATTATTCAAAATTGTATTATTTTTTTAACATTTTCATTTTTATATGAAAGCTACAATTTTAATTTAATCAAAAAATTTGTGGAAAAAATTTACAAAATTTATAAAATTAATAGATATGAATTTTCTTAAACAAGTGTAAAGCATAACCCTCTTAATGTTAATGATCTAAAAAGGGGGAAATAAGGAAAGCTAAAATACCACTTGTACTTGATCCTTGTAGATCAAAGTAAACTTCTAACTAGCATTACATCTTCAGAACATCCAATGTCAACTAAAATGAGGATAATGACTGCGGTTGCCTGAGTCTTTGCGGCTGCAATGTCATTCCTGAAAATTTGTATCATTTTCTTTTTCTTTTTCTGTTTTTTAGAGAGATAAATATTGAATTTTTATGTGTAGTGAGACGCAAAATCTTTTTTATATATAACGAGACCTATAAAAAAATTGTGTCAATCTCTCCTTAAACATGACAAAAAAAATGATAATAGAAAAAGGAGAGGATTCAAATTCCATTAATTAAGTCTTACTGCCTAAAAGAGAGAGTGGTAGGTATGGTAATTGAGATATAGTTGAGAAAATTGAAAAGAATTTTTTTTGGGAGAAAAGATTTTCTAAAAATGTGAAGAGTTATGTGATAAATAAGAGTTCATAAAAATGAAATCTTATGTTGGTACTATATATTGTTGATTTTATTTTATTTTATTCTTAATCTAATATGGATTAACATTAATTGTGATTTTGATCTATAATAATATGGTCAAATAAGAGACATAAGATGACCTTAAAGTTTATTTTAATTAGTGGGTTTATTATTCTAATTAATAAAATATGAGTTAAATTGTATATGGATGAAAATTCTAATGCACCTATTATAAAGTGAGTGCTAGGTTCCCTCTTTGATGATCAAACTAATAAATTTTTATTTCTACCATCTAAGAGACCAAGTTGTGAGATCAGGAAAGAAGACTTTAGTACATGTAATCATACTCAATCATTTTTTCTTTCACTTAATATGTCAATGGATCAAGTTCTATCTCATAATTTGTTTCAACAATATAGTGTTCTATGAATTCACGTGTGATCTTGGGTATGTAATAATTTTATATTCCTAATTTTATCTTTCAATTGATATCAAAACAACATTACATGATCTTAGGATTCATATATATATATATATATATTTTCTATTTCCTATGTGATTCATTCGCACATATGCCCCTGCTACCCCTTTCTTTTGAAGGTTTGAAATGATACTCTATGCAATATATAAATATTCATGTTTTACATTATTTTCTATAATGTGATTGTAGAGTTGGTGGCATGAATTTTCAATTAGTTAGACCTTTCCAATACCGAATAAGGACTATGATTTTTTAATTGTTTTAATTTGTCCATCCATTATGGTTTTAACAAACAAAAACCATGATTTTGTTTAGATTTGTTTATTCAATGATATATTTAATCAAATCTATATTGGTTTAGTTTTTTATAAGTGAACGAGGTGAGTAAGAAACCTTATTGGCAATGATTGCTTTTGATAAAAGTTTCACTAATGATAACTCAATAATGGTTTCCTTTATGATTGCTTTTGATAAGAAGTTGATTTTATGATATGGGTTAAATTAAATTATGTTATGTGATGAGTTTGATTATAACCCTAAATTATAAATTAATCTCAAGAGTTTATATAAAGTCATAATAAAGTTGATTTTTCATGTAATATGCATGTAAATTTTATTTTTATATGACATTAGAGATAATTATGCTTCCATATCTCATAGAATTTAATTTTTGACACACTTTGCATCATCAATGTCACATTGGAGAAACTTTATTATCTCTCATAAAGTGGGATCCCAATACTTTAGTATATTTGAATTGTAACATGATTAAGAGATAATTTGTATAACTTATACGAACTATGTTACATATTAGAATGTGATTAAAGATATTTATGGCTCCATATCTATAAGGATTAAATCACACCATTAGAGTTATTTTTACATGGGGAATGATTGGGAAGAGACCTATCTAAGTGGTCCATTCACCCAAAGGTGGTAGATTTACAATGGTAAGAATATATTCCTAAAATGTTTCATGTGGAGAATTTGAAATTGTGTGTTATGTATTTTGCATAAAAGTGTTGCATAATGATGTATCTAAATTCTCAATTATGTTAATTTTATATGGTTTTTTTTATTGGTATTATCCTATAATTTGCTAATATGTTGCATTGTATTTGATCTAATCAGTCACTTTTTCTATTAATAATAACATGGTCACTATCGCAATGTTCATTTGTTCAAATTTCAAGAAATGGAAATAAGATATGGAATTTGCTATTGAGATGGCAGAAGTAGATTTGGCAATGACAATTAATACACTAGTTAAACTAACTGAAACCAACACTAATGCACAAAAACAAATACATGTAGCTTGGTAGAAGTCAAATCACATGTGCTATTTGATAATGAAGAGGTCTATTCCTGAACACCTATGAGTGGTCTTCCTAACACTACTAAGGCTAAAGAGTTCTTGATTGCTACTTCCCAAAGGTATAAAGTCTTATCAAATATTGAAATAGGTACACTTTTGATGGAGCTTTACTTATGAGGTATGATAGAATTGGAAGCCTTAAGGAATACATCATCAAGATGGTCCACTGTCAAGCTATGCTAAAACCTCTAAATAGTTCTTTCCATGATACCTATATTGTTCATCAAGCATTGAAAACCCTCCTTGTTGATTTTGGCTTACTTGTAACCACATATAATTCTGAGGATGAGGCATGAGATATCAATGACTTGATCACCAGATGTATTATTGAGAAGGAGAAATTAAAAAGTGAGAAATCACAAGCTGTTTTCTTTGTTTCCAAGCCCAACGACAAAGGAAATGATAAGAAATCTAAATTTTCTACTCTTAAAAATGTTCAAAACAATAACTCTAGTACAACAAACCTTCTTTAAAGAAATATAGGTGCCACCTTTGTAAGAAGAAAGGTCATTTTAAGGCAAGCTACATCAAATATAAAGCCTGGTTAGAGAAACGTGAGAATAAAAGTAACTCTTTGACCCTTATTTTATATGAATCCAATTTAGCTTTAGCCACATATGGTTCTTGGTTGCTTGATAGTGGAACATCTAATCATGCTACATTCATTATGTGGGGGTTCATAAGCAAGAAGAGGTCAAATAAAGAAGAAAGTAAACTTATGATTGGTAACAACAAGAAGGTGAACATAGAATTCATAGTAGTTTGTTTAAATTTAAATTTTGGTTTTAAACTTACTTTAAAGAACACTTTCTATAATTTGGTTTCAATTTCTATTTTGGACAAAGAATGGTACACTTTTAATTTAAAAAATGGAAATGTTTCCTTATTTTATGATTCAACCATAGTTGTCCATTGTACTTTGTCACATGGATTATATAGAATGTGTTTGACTTCAAATGAAATTTATATTGTTGCATGTAATGTTGAACAAGTTGTTACCAAACCCCTAATTAAGGAAAAATCTTTCATATTGTGACATAAAATATTAGGCCACATTTATAGGGAAAGAGGAGAAAAGTTGATAAAAGATAATATTCTTTCTACTATTGACTTTCAGAACCTAGAAACATATGTTGACTATTATAGGGGAAAAATGACCAAGATTAAGAAGAAGGGTTGAATTCATAGTAGTGATCTTGTGTAAATTATTTATACAAACATAAGTGGCTCATATGAATCCATTATATGAAACAATACATATTTTATAACATTCATTAGTGATTTTTCTTGATATGTATAGATGTTCTTGATTAGTGGAAAGTCTGAAACTTTTGACAAATTTAAGATCTTAAGATTGAAGTTGAGAAACAACTGGGAAAAGTCATCAACATCATTAGATCAGATTAGAGAGGTGAGTATTATGGCAAACATGGAGTCACAAGGTAAGTTAAAGTTCCATTTGACAAATACTTAGAAGATTGTAGCATCATTGCTTAGTTTACCATGCTAGGTAATTCTAAATAGAATAATATTGTTGAAAGGTGAAATAGGACCCTTAAAGATATGATAAAGAGTATGCAAAGTAAGGCCAATTTTCCCTACTCTTTTTGGGGTGAGGCTATTAAAACAACTTTATATATCCTTAATAGAGTGCCTAGTAACTCTATTGCTAAAACTCCATTTGAGTTGTGGACTGGACATAATCATAGCCTTAATTATCTCTGAGTATGAGGATGTCTTTCAAAGGTATGCATTAATAACCCTCATGAAAGTAAAATACATTCTAAATCTACTCATTCCTATTTTATTGGATACCTTGAGCATTCTAAAGGTTATAGATTTTATTGCCAGGATAGAGGTAATAGAATTGTAGAATTACAAATAACAAAGTTTTTGGAATATGACGTGGTTGATAAAATTGACTCTAGTTCTACAAATGAGAGTGTGCAAGTTAAAATGGTCTATATTCCTCTAGTCATAAGACAAGATCTTGTGGAGCTTGAACCTATGATTGCTCTTATAGAAGAATAAGGACCTCTCATTCCTATTAAGGCTTCTCAACCATAGGCTACAAATAAATAGGTTCCACTCAAGAGATCCATAAGGGAGAGAAGATCTACTATCTCATTAGATTATGTGGCATATATGAGAAAGATGAGAGATGAGATGCAGTTTATAAAGCATAATTATGTTTAAGAGCTTGTGGATTTGCTTAAAGACTGTAGGCCCATAGAATGAAAATGGGTTTATAAGACCCAATAGGTCTCTAAAAGGAAAGTTGAGAGGGGTTTAAGGCTAGATTTGTTGCCAAAGGTTTTTCTCAAAGAAAAAGGATCAATTTTACTGAGATTGTCTCTCTTGTTTCCATTAAGGATTCATTTAGAGTTGTTATGGCACTAGTAACTCATTATGATTTAGAGTAACATCAAATGGATGTGAAAACTACCTTTATGAATAGAGACTTTATTGAGGAAATCTATATGGTGTAGCCTAAAGGATTTATAGAAGATGGTAAGGACCATCTTGTGTGTAGACTTGAAAGGTCTATTTATGGACTCAAGCAAGCTTTTCGACAATGGTACCTGAAATTTGATGAGATAATCACACCTTTTGGATTTTTTTTGAAAATAAAGTGAATAGGTGCATATACCTCAAGGTAAGTGGGAGCAAATATATTTTTCTCTTTCTTTATATAAATGATATTTTGTTTGCAAGTAATGATCTAGGCATGTTGTATGAGGTTAAGCAGTTGCTGTCTAGACAATTTAACATGAAAGACCTTGGAGATGCATTTTTTGTTCTAGACATTGAAATCCAAAAAGATAGGTCTTGGAACTTGTTGGGTTTCTTTCTGAAAGTATACATTGATCACATACTAAAGAGATTTCATATTCATAATAGTAATCTTGGAAATGTACCAGTCCATAAGGGTGATAAACTAAGTTTGGCATAGTGTCCTAAAAATGACACTAAGAGATTCAATAAAGAATGTCCCCTATTAGACTAGACATCACCTTTACAGTAGGTTTCGTAGAAAGATATTTGTCTAACCCAGGATGGAACCCTTGGGTTATTGTGAAGAAAGTTTTGACATACCTAAAGAGAACTACAAACTATATATTGACATATAGGATGATTGAAAACCTTGAACTTTTAGAGTACACAAATTTAAATTTTGCTGGTTGTAAAGATGATAGAAAATCTACATCTTCTTATGTTTTTGCATTGATAAGTGCTACAATCTCTTGGAAAAGTGTCAAGCAAACTCTATTGACTTTATCCACTATGCAAGCTAAGTTTATAGCATGCTATGAAGCAATTACACATGGTTTATGGTTACATAATCTCATTGTTGACATGACCATTGTCAATTCTATATCCATACCCATCCGAATATATTGTACAATATTGTCATGGTTTTGTTCTCTAAGAATAATAAAGATATCCTAGGGTTTAAGCATATGAAAGTCAAGTACTTGACCTTAAAAGAGTTGATAAAGAATGGTGATATAGAAGTAGACCATATAACGATTGAGTGTATGATTGCTAACCTATTGACTAAGGGACTCCACCTTGGTGTCTTTAGAGGGCTTGTTGCTAGCATGGGTTTGGTAGAGTCATTTGATATCCTTGGATAATGGGAGTCAATATATATTTATCAACTTTACTTGCTTTTGTTTTGTTTGAGACATCATTTTAATGTATTATTATTATTATGAATTGTTGAAATAATTATCATTTATGATTTAGTCATAAAATTTGATATATCTTTGTTTGTGCAAAGTCTTAGGAGCCATGTTGATCTTAAGCAAGAGCTTGGGACATTTATCATTAGACACATATGTATGTCTTCTGACACTAGAAATATCCTAGATATAAAGTTAATTTTAAGACATGCAAGATTTAATTTTTTAACCATAAGGGATTTTTCTTCATACCAGTAATGCATAAAGAAGAGAAATTAGTGACTAACAAGTAAAATAGTACATTATAAACCATAAAATTAGTGCCATTATCACTTATTACATCTAGTTCATGTGGACAAGATTTATTAGTATTTGTAAACATAGAAAGAACTGTGTAACATTAATTGATACATATTCTGCTGTGATTCGATATTGAGGTTGTTAGACAAAATAGTATTTTAGCATAGTCTCTTGACCAACATGAGATGTTAGTCACGATTAATGCTGTTCAAGTGGGAGAATGTGTGATTTTATTTTATTTTTAATCTAATATGGGCTAACATTATGATTTTGAACTAAAATAATATAGACATAAGATAACTCTAAAGTTTGATTTAATTAATGGATTTATTATTATAATTAATAAAATATGGGTTATATTGGTAGGCCTAATAGGTCCATTGGAGATTATTCGATGAAAACCTAATATAGCTATATATATAAAGTGAGTGTTAGATTCCCTCTCTAATTATCAAATTAATAAAATTTTATTTAATTTTATTTGATTGTTTTTCTTTTATTCAATATGTTGATGGATTTCAATCAGGTTTTATCTTACAATAGTATGATGTTCTATGAATTTATGTATGATTTTAGGTATGGAATAATTTATATTCCCACTTTATATATATATATATATATATATATATATGATATGCTTTGGTTGGATTAAACCATAACTTTTCATTTTCGAAAACACAAACTAGATTACAATATGAAATTTAAGAAAATTTCCATTCAAAATCAAGTAGTACATTTGCATCCACAAAAAATTAGAACTTAGTAAATGATTTTTCGCTCTCCCTCACGAAGATATCATTATTTTCGTTTTCCTTAGTCAGTCAATGACCTTCTAGATAAAAAATTGTTCGATTTTATTTGATTTGGACTTCAAACTCGTTCATGACATTCCTAATTGACATTGTATATAAGATTTAAAAAATATTTTAGAAAATCTTCTGTTGACCCCCCTTGAATATAATAAAATTATATAGACATCCTACCGTAATAAAAAATACTTCCTTTACTTTTAGATTTTTTATATAACATAAATAGTTTATCCTTTTTTTTTTTTTCAATTCTACATAGAAATTATCATATTTAGTTGAAACATAGCAGAAAACCTCGGCATATCATATAACATCAAGAGAGTACAGAAAAATTTTAGAAACAAAAAGAAATTGTCTACATGTTACCATCATACTTCAAGAAATGTCATATAAATGTACTCAAAATTCAATCCGATTACATTTACACATCCCTTTTTCAATCTCTGGTTGAATTATCTTGAAGCTATCTTGTCCTTCATTGGCAGTCAATGGCCTGTAACTGCTACAAAATTATCATATCACACTTATTTTGTAAAGGACTTACTAAAGGATCTTGGTCCATGTACCCAAAAATGGAAAGATTGCAATCAGCAATCTCAGCAGCAAAGATGTGTCACTTTTGCTCTCTATCCGACTCAACTTGCTCTCTTTCATAGTCATTCCTTGTGAGCGATCCATCCATTGAGATGGCCTCATCGCTGGTCCATAACCGTCCAAATCATCCCATCCACCAAAACTACCTGCATCTTGGCTGCTCTTGTTAACGGAACCATCATTCTCAACAACCCATGATTGATAGCCTGCCTTCCCCTTTCTGGTTTTCTGGTTTTTTTCCAATTCTTCTTTGGTTATGGTGGTACTAGCAGTGCGCACAAATGGCTTCCTCCTCATCTTGCCCTTGCGTTTTGGTTTGCTCTCTGGCATTCCCCACAATTGCTCAAATGCCAGTGAAAGTGCTAACTGACCAAAGGGGAGTGCCAATGCCATGAGGAAAGCATTTGGGTCATTAGCCAGCAAACCAGATAGGAGAATAAAAGGCAGTGTCCAACCATAGGATTTGAAAATCTGCACTGAGAAAAAGGCTATAAGAACATTTTACACCAATAAAAAAAGGTTAAAATGTAAGTAGATATAATTAAAATGCCAAAAATATTCAAGAACCTAATTTTAGGTAGACAATTTTACTACAGGAGTTATGTCACTGAATAATTCACGATTTTCTGGAGTTATGCCTTTGCACAGGGAAGCAAGTTAACATATATATTCAATGGGTGGAATATTAAATATATGTTCTAAACGTATAATCAGAAGTAAAATGGTAAATAAAGTAAAGAGCAGATATATTAAAAGGCTTTCATGAGCCTTGAATGCATCAGATAATAACATTAAGGACACGTTCAAACTCAGCATAAATTGCATAATTAGATCAAAAGAGGATGATAGAGCCAGGGCAGCGGTAATAGCATTAATAAAAGCAAAAGACAATTGTAGCCAAAAGAAAAGAAAACAGAGAAAGTAAGAAAATATATAACAACTGACAAACACTGCTAGATAAAGGAAAGACAGTACTTGACTTTGGCTTAAGATAGGGACTGCTGGATCAGTGTTCCATTACCAGATGATCAAATTTGTCTTAGATGACCCAGTGAATGTTAAAACCAGAAATTTGATGCATATTCCAAACCACTTAAATCTTTTTTATAGAATACAATTTCATGTTTCAATGTAAAGAACGGTTGTCAGGCAAATTCTGATTCACCGTAGAGTATGAACCCACATGTATATAGAACAGTAGCAGAGTGGGATCCACTTGGCCACCCTTGCCATTTTGAGTTGTCTTGAATAAGATTTTAATTGATTTTTTTTTAATTCACTGACAAAAAAAATCAGCCAATAAGAATGGTAGCCAAGCTAAAATATATGTTGATATTTATCAAAACTTTGTTTTGACCAGCGATTCATATTTTGGTACTTAGATTTTTTAGTACATGTTACACCACAAACATTTGTTTCTAAAAAGATTGTACCCTGCACCCATAACACGATCCTTGTAACTTTGGTTGAAATATAACCAGGCAAAAGCAACTACCTAAATGCTTTAAACCTTCACTGAGACAATGCTCCTAAGGATGCACGGCTTTGCTTGATTGTTCTAGAGATGCCTCAACAATGACTACAAAAAAAATCAGTTGTCAGCGACTTTGAAGACAACCAAATTCAATAAATTAGACATATAATTATATTTATTCCTAAAAGCTTAGTCTTGCAAGAATCCCAGAACAAAAATTTAACTTGATTACGTCAAAAATCAATACGAAAATTTAATTAGCTGAACAGCAAAAGTAAAATTGATTACCTCGAAAATCCATAGACGATAATCAGTAGCTTCATCCCAAAATCCACCACTAGTTCTTTCTTCCATCGGCGGTGACTCATCAGACCACCAGCATCTCTTCTTCGCATTATCTTCTGCTCCTGCTTCTTCTTCTTTTTTGTTCTCATATTTGTTTCTGAAATTGGAGTTGAATTTCCGGGATCGAACCGATTCAGCATTAGAATCCCAACTTCGGAACTTATTGGAGCACGACATGCGATGATGCGAAATGTGTTTTGGGTAGCGCGTAAAGGTAGTGGGCGGCGGTGGTGGCGGCAAGGTTCGCCATGGACAAGGTTGAGGTCGAAGCTGTGGCAGGTTACAGCAGTGATGAGCTTCCATTTGCCTTTCCTGTTTCTCCAATTATTATAAAAGAAGGATCTTTTCACCAAAATGCCCCTCTTTTGGTTTTAATTCCCTGAATACCCCACTTTGAAATTAATTTTCAAATTATCCCATTTTTCTGTCCAACAGGACAATTCATTTTTAATGTTTTAGGTCCGGATCACATGGACCTCCATGGGGCCAACTTGATTAGCATGAATTGACCTCATCGGCCTAAGTCAATCCCACCAGTAAGGTTGGTGCACCAAGGGTGTTAAACAAGCAGATGGTTCGCTAGCCAAACAAGCTAGCTCGTGGCTTTAGAGCGGGTTAGACATAGTGAATGACAGTCTATTTAAAAATGAGGTTAAATAGGCTAGGTTTACCAAATTTTGGTCCAAACGGACCAAATCTGTGCGAACGCGGATCAAGTTGTACAATTAATTGTTTGGCTAACAATCCACTGACATCAACAATCTAACATTGGCCTAGCTCACTTTCACACTAACAACCCAGTTGTCTAAAAACCCATAACAATTAACAAAAGACAATTACCTAGCAGTTGAATTAAAATTTAAAGAAACAAGTCTGAAAGGCTAAAACAAAGAAATTGAAAGAAGGAACCCAAGCTTAGCATTGCAGTGATAAAGCAATTAAGCCAGAGATAGAGCATGAGTGCACGAGCATGAAAACTGACACCCACCATGGTCACCACTCACCAGTAAGCAGAGCAACATCGCCAGTCCAGTTTGATCCAATGCCAACACCTAGTGATCTGAACTCTGACTCCAAACTGTAGAGTGGGATTTTGCATTCAATCAAGTAGTGATCTGAGCAAAGATGTAAACTTTGTTGCCTATAACACTTAATTGTTCTTCTGCATATTAGATTATTAAAAAACATATAGCACACACATAAAATGAACATAATTGGATGATGGGAATGGTCAAATTTGACAATCATACATTTTTACTGTAAAATAAAATTGTATTGCTTTAATGGTCTATTCTATTCCAGGTTCCTTTTTCTTTTCTCCTTGTTGATGTTGTTCAATTCTAAAAAGAAGGAAAATTATGATTGAGTTGTTTATTACATATATTTTAATGCTTTTACCTGTTAACATTTCTTTAACTAAGTAGGTTTCATATTATTATTATTATGAAAATACATAATAATGGCTTTAGTGGAAAAAAATATTTGAAAAATTATCTTAGTGGAGGGAGTGTCTTATGGTTTCCTCTAATGTTATCACTACTACACGATGCTCTATTGGTTATAAATCTGTCTGTAAAACATACGTAACAATTGAGTTCTTGAACCATTTATGACACTAGCCAGTGTAATTTAGAAAATCATGGCTTGTTTCTGCATATTTGTATTGGTTTGTAGGATTCTTTCCTTGTCCCTTTGATTTCCTCCTCTTCCTTTATTTATGTACTAGTACAAAAGTGGACCAGGTTATATGCACCTACCTTGTTTGTAATTACAACTTCATTTAGGATAGCTTTAAATTTCCTTCTATTCCTCTTCATTGTCCTTCTCCCAAACAAACCATTAATAATTTATTGTCTAACTTTTAACCATTTTAACCATTTGTTCTCACTTAAAATTGTTTTATAATTATTATATTACAAATTTATAATTCTTATATTGCATTTTGTTATTATGGAAAATATTTCACCATATGGTAGTTTAAACATTATACAAAATGATTAGATTGTTTCATAGTTACTTTAATATTGATTTACATATACTTTGAATCTTAACTAATTGATTTTTTTATTATTTATTTTTCAATTAGAAAAGTTAAAGATCAAAAAGTAAAGCAAGTGGAAGCAAAGTATTGCAAAGTTAAAGCTTGTTCTAAGGTAAAACATCTTAACCCATGAAAGACATTGCCTCTTTTTTAATGCTTTGCTAGTGACTGAAGAAGGAAGATGGGCTTTAGGTATCTCATGGTTGTTTGGCTTTGGATTGATTGCTTATTGAGGAGTAAGGGGATGTTATGTGTATGAGTGTTGTGTGTTTTGACTCTTATGTTTTCATGCATTTTGTTGTGTAGTTGTAATTGATAATTGGATTGGGAGTTAAAATATGATGTCCAAGTATGTTGTTATTGATGATTTAGAAACTCATGAGGAAAATGTAGATGAACTAGGTTTTGGACCTCCACCCCTTTGTTTAGGATCTAAATAGAACCTTGATCAAAGCACACATGAATCTGAAATTGAAGTTGAGTTTGATACCAAAATAACTGAAATTCAATCTAAAAAATCTACGAAGAATATTTTAGGAGTGTGGCCTTTTTTTAGAGTCAAGGTATAGGTAATTATGGTAAATCACATGCTAAATGTAAAAGGTGTGGGGAAACTTATGTGATAGGTGGTACTAAGTATGGCACCTTAACCTGTACTCAGCATACAGGAAAATGCCTTGGGATAAAAACTATGCAGCAACAAAATATTTTTGAAATGATAATTGATCATCAAGGAAGATTGAAAAGCAAAAAAATTGATTAAAAAGTTTTTCAGGAATTAGTGGCCATGTCAATTATAAAACATGATCTCCCTCTCTTATATGTAGAATATGATGGAGTAAGCAGTGTTTAGAAGTATTTAAACCATGAGCTGAAGTTTATTTCTCATCTTATTGCTATGCATAATGTGTGAAAAATTTATTTAAAAAACAAGGAAAATTTGAAAGAACAATTGGCACTAATTCATGGTAGAATATGTTTCACTTGTGATCTATAGATTGATTGTTCTAACAAGGGGTATCTTTGCTTGACTGTTCATTGTTGATTTAGATTGGAAGCTAACTAGTAAGATTCTTGCCTTTTGGGATATGCAACCTCCATATTTGGGTCTTGAATTAGCTAAAAAGGTGATGAAAATCTTGAGTGATTGGGGAATAGATAAGAAAATCTTCTTGGACAATACTTCCTCTAATGATAACATGCAACTTATTGCAAAAGATTAACTTTGTTTACAAGAGAACTTACTTTGTGATGGTGAATTTTTTCACATCAGATGTTGTGCTCATATCTTAAATTTGATTGTTCATGAAGGATTAAAACTAGCTTCTATTGCTAATGAAAAAAATTAGAGAAAACATTAAATATGTAAAGAGTTTAGAGGCTAAAATGAGGAGTTTTGAAGAGTGTGTGAAAAAAAAAAACCAAGCTTAGGACAAATGCCTATTTGGTCTTAAATGTGCTCATTTGATGGAACTCTACTTACTTAATGCTTGAATGTGCTTTAAAGTACAAGTGTGCACTTGTTATGCTTTCTATAAATGATAGGAATTATAAGTATTGTCCATGAAGAGTGGAAGAGGGAGAGTAAATATGTGAATTTTTATGCCATTTTATGATATTACAAACTTGATATCTGATACTAGTTATCTAACCACTAACTTGTATTTTGCCTAAGTTTGGAAAATTGAGTTACTTCTTTTGAATCATTTGAATGGAGAAAATGGGGTGTTAAAAGACAAGACTTTCATATGAAGAAGAAATATGACAAGTATTGCAGTAAGTATAATGTTCTACTTACAATGGTAGTAATTCTTGATCCATGAGTGAAGTTCACAATGTTGAAGTGTTCCTATTCTCAAGTTAATCCTCATGGCTTTCAAGAAATATTGAATGTAGTGAAGGATAAGCTATTTATGCTTTATAAAGAATATGCAAAAAATGCTTCTAGTTCATCACATCCTTAAAATTAATGAAGCTAAATTTCTTTGAACTCTTCAATTCCATCTGGTTTTAGTACAAATGCTGATATGCTATATTTTAATATGGACAATTCTTCAAATTAATTCTTTTGTCTTTATCCTTTGTTTATTGTATGGAATGTATAAATAGATATAGACTTCTTTGGTAGATGATGACGAAGATGATGCTATCTCAAGTTCCAAGTCCCAATTTGAGGCATATTTGGAAATGCCAAAGCTTGTTTTTTTTTTCTTCTTAATAAAGATTTAGATGTCTTGAAATGGTGGTTGGATCATAGTCCTAGATTTCCCATTTTAGGTAATATGGCTAGTGATTTGATGAGTATAACCATAACTACTATGACTTTTAAATCAACTTTTAATATTGGAGGATGTGTGTTGAACAAGTATAGGAGTTGTTTTCTTCTCAGAAAAGTTTAGTCTCTCATTTGCACACATAGTTGGCTTCATAGTTTCACACCTAGTGGTAAAATTTTAAAGTTTAAGAGCATATTTTTTCTAGTGATAAAAAGTCCATTGAAGATTTAATAATCTCAAATTTTGTAGGTTGGGAAGATAAAAATGGTTTAGTGAAGGATTCAAATGATCATGATATTGATGATAGAGAAGAAGAAGTTGGAGAAATTAATTGATTATGAATGTATTCTTTTAATCATAGATTCATAATTGTTATGTATAGGTGTTCTATGACATTATAAGTTTGTTATGCTACATGACCTATTTGAATTTTGAACATGAACATGATGTTTATGATGTTATGCTTTTTTTTGTGTGTTTTGTTGTTTTTATTTTGTTATTAAACATGCTTTTTTAATAGAGATTAAGTCAACTGGGCTCTTAAAAAACTAAAAAAATTATTTAAATATAAAATTTGGGCAAAAAAAAGGGCTAGCCTGCAAACTAGTTCAGTCCAATCATGGACTGAAGGTCCACTAGCCCATTTAAACGTGGGCCTAAATGGGCTAGACTCATTTAGGTTCGGTCCATGCAAATTTTGGCCTAATCTATTCGTTTAACACCTGTAAATGCACCTTATGCACTATAAGACACTTTTCCCTCCCTTATGTTTAAACTGTTTCAGGAAGTGGAGTGTAGAATTATTGGAGTAAAAAAAGAGATGAGAAATACACCCAAAACACAGTTGAAAAAAAATAATGTTTTACTCATTCTCGTTGCACTAAGTAGAAGTTTGTTTGATGTCCAACTATAAAAACCAATGCTCACAAGGTGGCCAACTGTAATAGATGTCCTATAGGCACAAATTTAATGATCTTATATGGTTACATATAGTGTGGAATCCACCATAATTGCTTTTTTACAATGTCTCCACCTTTTTGGGCTTTTTGTAGGTAGAAATTTGCTTAAGACTATAAGTGAAGTTAGAATTGGGTTTGGATTTAAGCACAATTGTCATCTTGACTAGGAACAAGTATTTGTCGATGTCCCTAAAGTGGACACCTTCGTGCAATTTTTTTTAGATGTGCTCGACAAGATGTGAATGCTATGGACCTATACCCATATAGTGTTAGTCTGGATAGGTGTCGTAGGCTAATTTGATTGGACCCTATTGCATCTATGACTATACATTATGTGGATTTGGATATTAAAGGTTGTATATTCATCTTATGTTACATTCATTGTGCATTGCATACTTAAGATGAAGTCCATGGTGAG
>JANHAO010002639.1:0-28389 GCA_026873985.1 Saraca asoca
ACACACACACACACACACACACACACACACACACACACACACACACACACACACACACACACAAACATATACATACGTGTTCTAGTGTGTATGTTTATAAATAAATATACATGTGTATATATATATATATATTTCACCTTTGCAATCACATGCTCATTTTTTATTTTTTTTTAAATTTAGATTTTAACATAATTATCACAACTCAAATTTGCAGAATATATCATTTGCATACATCATAATTTTTGTTCACCTAAACATGTGCAGTTTCAAGATATCGTTATAGTATCCAAAGCATATCATTTAAATATATTCTAGTTTTCATGCATATAATTTTTCATAGTATATCATTAACATAACCATCATAATAATATAATGTTTTCAGGTATCATTTTAATTAGGGTTTTAATAACATATCATTTGCATATATCATGGTTTTCATTCACATAATTTTTTAATTAAAATAAATTCTTGATGTTGGTCATTTAGGTATCTTTTAGCATAAAAATAAAATAAAATAATAAAAATAACCATCATAATAATGTGTGGTTTCGAGGCATCTTTCAAATTACTTGAGTTTTAATGACATATCATTTTTATACATTCTAGCTTTCAATCACATCATTTTTTTATAACATATAATTATCATAACATCGTAATAATGTATTGTTTTAATGCATCATATTAATTACTTGGATTTTCATAACATATCATTTGTGTATATATATATATCATAATATTCATTCAAATCATTTTTTTAATCAAGGTAAATACTTGATGTAAACCATTTAGGTGCATTTAAAAAAATAAATAAAAAACAAAAATCTAAATTTTCTTTTACAATTTGTTTGAAGTTATTGAGGAATAAATTTATCTTCTTAAACTATTCAAAGTCTTTAGCATAAAATCAAAATTTAAAAAATTTTGAAGAAGAACATGACACTTGCATTTAGTCAAATTGCTAATTATCTTTTTTTTTTTTTAATTTTGCATTAGAGAAAAAAATTTTCTTGTAAAAAAATTGCCAAAAAGGACAAAAAAAAAAGAGAAGGAAAAAAATAAAGTTTGTGGTTATAGTGTTATAATTTTTTTTTACTTTGATTTCAAAATAAAATATAAAAGTCTAAAGTCCAAGGCAAAAAAAAAAAAATCTAACATGGGGTATATAACAATGAAGTGATGGTAGTATTTTTGTAAATATGTTAAAAATTAATATGTTAGTACTCATAAAAAAACTCAACGTATGAACAAAATGGAAAAAGTAATTCCAAAAAAATTCAACAAATATAATATTATAAAAAAGCAGTGATGTTTTTGTAAATATGTTGAAAATTAATAGATGAAAATCGACATATAAACTTTAAGACGCCAATTTTTTATGAGGAATTGGCGTTTATACATGATAATAAATATCAATTCCTACACATTAATTGACTTCTAAAATCTAGGCATCTTTATGTAACATACTAGTTCTTCCCTTAATTCTAATTCTACTTTCTCATGTTTGAAATATTTGTCCAAAATCATTCTTATACTCTTG
Source organism: Saraca asoca (assembly GCA_026873985.1). NCBI lineage: Eukaryota > Viridiplantae > Streptophyta > Magnoliopsida > Fabales > Fabaceae > Saraca > Saraca asoca. The sequence goes on from JANHAO010002639.1 coordinate 1,538, forward strand.
TTGCATTTGTCTTCGATTGTTTTCGATCTTCACATTTCAAGTCCATTGTTGATTGAGGTAAAAAACTTCGTTCTTTTTATACTATTTTCTTTTATTCGATGCTAAGTTGAATCAATTTTTTTTTATATATTTTATTGGCTTTGCACTTTGTTGATGGTTTATAATTTAGGGTTTATCTTTTTTTTCCTCTTTTGTTTATTAGTTTATTTATTGAGAATAATTTGGGTTAAGATTTAGTGTTTGACTGTGGTTCTTGGTTGATATGAGGTACTTTTTTACTATAATTGGTTGGTCACACCTTGTTTCTGACTAGCTGCTAAAAAGAAAAGAAAATTTATTAGCTACACTATTTGTTTCTGCTACATTAGTTTGTTATCTTGTTTATGCTTTTGCAATATATTTCCATGGCATGAATTTGGGTAGATAGCCTTCAGATTACCATCACAAGATGATAGAGTTAGTAATCTTACTATAGTATGGTTTCGATCATCAAATTAATATGGTTTATTGGAGAAATTATTTAATATTGTTTATATATCTAATGTATGTGATCATGTAAAATTGGATCATTTGATCAAAGTGGACAATAATTACTAGTTATATAAACTATTTAGTACTTTCATCAAAGTTAAGCCTTAAATTGCTTGTTCTGTTCTTTTGAGCTATGAATTAAAGTTTCATAAACTATTTAGCTTATAATGTTAATTCTCATAGGGCCTTTTTCGCCTTTTCCCCTTCCCATGAACCCAAATGCTTGACTTATCTTAAATGTTATAATAATTAGTTTCTACTTGTTTACTTGAATTAAAATTGGTATTCTTTACTTGAACAAAAAGAACAAGAAATAAAAGAAAAGAAATCAATTTTTTTTGTGAGGTTAACTTCTTTTTCTTTTTCCTTTGAAACAGGAATATGGATCCTTCTTAACATAATGACAAGAGTACAAGGGTTGCTACATTTATCAAGGAGATGAACCTAATGCATAGTAGATGAAAGCAGATGAAAGTTGAGTTCAATACTAAGGGTCAGGCAATTAGAGCTTGGTCATCCAAATAGAAGAGTTACATTAAAATGTTGGCACACACCTAAGTGTCAACAATATCGAGCAATGGAAAGAAGTACCAATGTACATCAAGGAGAACATTTAGTATGATGTCATAGTATATATTACTTATCCCTAATTTTTGTTTAAGATATATATAATTATTTTCTTAGAATAATTGTATATATGTATAATCTATGTGTGTGTTGTCTTGTAAACCAAATTTAATGTTAATGCAGAGAGGAGAAAAAAAGTCATAAAGCTTGCAAGGGAGCGGTGGAAGGACTTCAAAAACTGATTGATAAGGGATTACATCACCATCAAGAGGAAAGGCAATGAAAACATCCTTAAGAAATATAACTTCCTTAATCAAAAAGTGTGAGATGATTTTATAGAGCAGTGCCAATTTGAGGCTTTTTAGGTAAATTTGGCCATCTTATCTTATTTTTTTTTCAAATATTATGAGTAATTTGACCTTCTTATCAACTATTTTTTTGTCAATAGGGTATGAGTGCAACTAATAGTAAGAGACAAGCAAAAAACAAGTATAAGCATAGGCTGTCTCGTAGAGGATATGTGAAGTTAAAGCAAGCTTGGGTGAAAAATAAGCTTGCTGCTTCTCAATCTAATTTATCAATTTATTCTATATCTTATCATGAATTATGGAAAATAGTAAAGGTTAACAAAAAGGATGAATATATGATAAAAAAGAGCTAGATAGTTGCCAAGAAAATTGTAAGTAATTTAGAAGTGTTAATTGCTTAATAATTAAAATTGTAAGTAATTATAAATGTTAAGTACTAATAAATATTTTTAATTGTATGCTATAGGATTCTCTTACACAACAATTGACCTAAGGAAAGTTTTCTCCATCCGAAAGGGTGGACATATTAACAACTACATTAGGAACTCAAAAACATCTTGACTATGTTAGGGGGTTAGAGGAAAAGTATATTTTAAGGCCTATTTTGGAGGATCATCAAAGCATCATCAATGATTATCACTTTCTATAGAGAATCTAACTGCAAAGATTACTACCCAAGTGACATGGAAAGTGAGAGAGAAGACCTGGGCTGAGATGGAAGGAAAACTGCACTAGGCCATTATCAAGTTTGTTTTTGTTACAAGAAGAAAAATTGCTCTATTTGTGTTCTTTGTTATCTTCATTCTTTTCAAGTATACATATTCTGGTATTGTAGCATTGTATGTTCCTTTGTTATATTAATATGAGATTGGTGCTTGTAGAATATGGTCAGAGAATACATTGCCTGGATTTTTAAAGCTTAATCTGAATGTACATGCCCATATATGCATGCATGTGTGAGAGTTAAAAATCTAAGGAATCTTGAAATTGTAGCTCAAAAGAGTTCAAAAGGTAGGAAGAATATTTTTAATGATTGAATAACAAATATGTAGTAGTTATGCTTCCATTATTAGTGTACAACTTCAAAGTAGCCTACAGTTAATCTCAAAATTATAGGATTATTTACACATGTTATTTTTTTTATATGATCTCACATGTAAATATATATATATTTTTTATATGATCTCACATGTAAATATATAATGTCACTAATATTGTTATAGGTACATAACTCAAATTAATGTTAGTCTTAAGTAAACTTATAGTACTTTAGAGGAGATATCAGTCCTTACACTCAAGTAGAAATTGACCACTTTCAACATCAATAGGTTGAATTTCTTCTACTCAATTCGGTTGAATAATTGTAATATGTTGAAAGTTTTTCTAATGTATTAAATTTTTTATAATGTATTGAAGGTTTCTGCAAGTAGGAAAGGCAAAATTATTACATGTCTGTTTTTTTTTTCAAAGACAAGTTAAGAGAGACAACATTTGTTTTCTAACCAAAACCAATGTCCTTAATGTCTTATATGTCAGTTCCAATAAATTAAATAACATCTAAGGTCTTTGTTTATTTTTAATTGAAAACTATTAGATGTAATATTAGATATTTGTTTTTTTAAAAAAGATGAGCTAAGAGAAATGACATTGGGTGTTTAATCAAAACCAACATCCCTAATGCCTTAGATGTCGATTTTAACATACTTTTCACAAATTTGAAATGAAAATGATTAGATGTGGTATTAAATGTCTGATTTATTTAAAAAAGATGAATTAAGAGAAATGACGTCAACTTTTTAACTAAAATTGATGTCTAAAGTCTTCACACATTTTAAAAACTTGTGATCATGATTGTGAAAAATAATTTAAAGTGCAATTAGAATTGTCTGAATTCAAAAGCTTTTGGGTGGTTGCCCTATGGCAGTGATCATAATCATGAATTACAATTCAAATGCCGATCATAATCGTGGGGCCAAAGTTTGTTTTTTAAAAAGTTTGTTTTGAAATTCAACAAATTGAAATATTTTTGGTGAACAAGGATTTAGATGTCTGTGCAAATCAAAATAGTAATACTAATCAAATATAACTTGTGGCTTGCAGCAAGTTTCTATAAATGGGAAACCAAAATTATTATATGTCCTTAATGCCTTAAATGTCGATTTTGTATTATGAACTGATATAGATATATGATATTATACATCAGTTTTAAATTGATTTTTTTCGTCTTGTTTTTTCTTTGTTTCTAGGTAACAACTACTTTTTTTTTAAAAAATTCATTAATAATTGATATTATGTAGATGAGATAAATTGTGTGTCGTAGTTGTTTTTTACTTTTCTGAAGTTTGTGATGATCATGAAAAATAGTTTAAAATGTGATTAGAATCGCTTGAATTCAAAAGCTTTCAAGAAGTTCCCATATGGCTACTATCATGATCATGAATCATTATTCAAAATGTCAATCATGATCACAAGGCTAGAGTTTGTTTTTTTTTTTTAAATTATTTTGAAATTGAACAAATTGAAATATTTTTGGTGAAATAATTCAAGGAATTTTCAAATAATTCATAATTGATTGACTTGTGTATTTGTTGAAATTTCAAACAAATTGAAATATTTCCATGATTCAAGCATTTTTCAAGTTAAATTCATCCAAAATTATTTGTTAACATGTATATTCTTCGAAACTTAAATTGGCTGGTCATAATTGATTGGTTGAGTGAAAAATATGCAAATGGGGTTTAGGAGTTTATTAGATTTGATGTTGATCAACATATTGTAAATAGTAATGAGTGAATTATGCATCCTTGAGTGAGATTTTGTTGTGTTAAAAGAACGAAAGCTAAAGACATAAAAGATCATTTCTTTATATATGGCATTAATAAATAGGATACACGATGGATATGACATGGTAAAATGAATTGTCTAGTATGTGTAATAATTATTAAGACTAAAACGATAAAATTGATGTGGGTTTAGTTAATCGATTGGAAGATATGGTGCATGAAATTATTGAAGATAATTTTATGAACAGTCGCATGTCCTTAAAAGCTTGTTAAGTGATGCAAAAAAGCATTTGTATCTAGGTTGTACTAAATTTGCACGATTATTTGTTGTGTTAGGATTGTTTAACTTGAAAGCGAGGAATGTCTAGCAGAGTAATAAGAGTTTCATGGCCTTACCTAAAGTGTTGAAGATATGCTTCTGAAAGGTAATGAACTTCTAGATCATACTTACAAGGCCAAGAAAATCATGTGCCTGATTAGTATGCAGTTTAAGAAGATACATATTTGTCCTAATGATTCTATATTATACTAAAAAGAGTACAAAAGTTTACATAAGTGTCTAAAATATGGGGCATCATATTACAAATTGAAGAAGAATGATGTCTTAAAAAATAAATGGGCTCTAAAAAAGGTGTCATGATATTTTCCAATAATACCAAGGTTTAAATGCATGTTTTCTAATACAAGAGATGCCAAGAACTCAATTTGGTATGTGAACCAGATGATTTCTAATGACAAGACAATCTGATTGATTCTTTTTAATAGAAAACACTTGATTTATTATTCCTTGAATTTGGTAATGAAGCGAGAAACCTTAGGCTTAGACTTTGTACAAATGGAACGAACCTTCTGGTGACCTACGTAGCAAACATAACACATGGCCCATTTTGTTGATGATTTACAATCTACCTCCTTAGTTATGTATGAAATGCAAGTATATAATGTTGTCATTGTTGATTTTGGACCCTAAACAACTAGGAAGTGATATATATATATCTTTTTGGCGTCGCTCATTGAAAACTTGAGGATGATGTCAGATAAAGGTGTATTGGTGTTTAACATATAATGTTAAGGGTCTTTTCAGTTGCATACCTTGCACTTTTGCGCAATAAATAACTTCCTACCTTACGAAAAATTGTCTGGATACTGTGTCAAAGGATATAAAGTATACCATATTTGTGAGAATGATACATCTTCTTGTCAACTTAAGCATGGAAAAGAGATAATATATTTTGGTCACCAGAGATTTCTTCCCCAATCTCACTATTATTATAGGCAAAGAAAGGCTTTCAGTGGGTCTTCAAAGGAGGAAAAATGTCCAATGCCATAAACTAGGACCAGGCTTATGAATAAGTGAAAAATATTGATGTCATTTTTGGCAAACCCTATACACATACTAGCGATAAAACTAAATGGAAGAAAAAAGGTCCATATTATTTAATCTTCTATATTGGTAAATTTTGTTTGTGAAACATAATCTTAATGTGATGCAAATAGAGAAAAATATCTATGATAATCTTATTGGAACACTTTTGAACATATCGGGTAAGACCAAGGATGGAGTCAAAGCCTAACTAGACTTGGTTGAAATGGCAATATGAAAAAAATTAGCATAAGAGAAGAAGGGTCAACATACATATTTGTCTACAGCTTGCCATACTATATCTCAAAGAAGAAAACAAGCTTTTATGAATGTCTACTTGGTGTTAAGGTTACAAGGGTATTCTTCAAACATCAGTGTTAAGGTGTTGTAGAGGTATTTTTCAAACATCAGAAGCCTTGTTTCAATGAAAGATTAGAAATTAGTCTGTTTAAAGTCTCATGATTGTCATGCTTTAATATAACAATAGTTATCAATAGCTATATAATCAATATTACCTAAACATGTAAGACACATTGTTACTAGAATTTATTTTTTCTTTAATGCAATATGTAAGAAAGTTGTTAATCCTAAGAAATTAGATGACTTGTAAGGGAAAGTTGTTATTTCGTTGTGTTAACTTGAGATTTATTTTTTACCTTCCTTTTGTGACATCATGGTGTATCTAGTTATTCATTTGGTGAGAAAGATAAAACTTTGTAGATCAATTTATTTATGGTGGATTTACCTGTTTAAGCAATATATGAAAATCTTAAAACAATATGTGAGGAATTGACATTAGCTTAAGGGATTTATTGTTAAAGGCAAAATAGATAAAAAGGTTATTGAGTTTTGTAATTGTTATGACTTAAATTTCTGACCATGATCGGCGTGAATATCAACCATCGATTGATAATCACTAGCCTTTAACCTATCAATACTATCTCTTTTATCATTCCTACTCATAATTACATTAATACTTTTGCATCACATTCACTTAATCTTGATTGATTCGTTGAGAATTAATAAGCTTGTGAAAAGAAAGATAGACACATTCGAATATAAACATATTTATACTATATACAAAGGCATTGCCCAATAAGCACATGCCTTATTTAAACATTAGTTCACAATTTTACTACATGTTTCTAAAAGTTCTACATCAACTACTAACCAGTTTAGAGGAAAATCCTACTCTACCTTATATCCCCTCAAGGGCAAGGTAACCAAAAAATTAGATTAACCTATGTCTTATTGTGAAACCAAGCATAGATTAAATTAACTAGGCCCTTAGATATCCTGTGGCCATTTTATTTTTAAATTTTTCAAAAGTTAGCAAAATATATATAGATGGATGGTTAAACCCTAAAAGTCAAACCATCTCATAGCCATCATCATGAGTACATTTGGGGGCTCCAAAGGTATAATTTCAATCTCATGCAATACTTCACAACCAGCTAAATTTAAAATAATGATTTAATGGATCCTAATCTAATATACTCCCAGAGGACTCTCAATAGTAGCGGCGAAAACACTGACGATAATGTATATTAGATTGTTATTCATTCTTACTTTTTAAAGCAGAAATGACTACAATTTCTTAAGAATCTAAAAAATAGTCCATAAAAAAGTAAGTTTAGGCCTCAGTGAGATAAATCTATACCTAACTTATGAATCTCTCAATAATAGAAATGCATATGAAAATCATAGCCATTTATTCATACTTCATATCACACCATATTAATCAAGTCATAAGTCATGGCCTAAAGCTGTCATCAATCATCACTTGTCAAGTCACTTCATATCTCATTCAATATTTCTCAAACTAACAATTAAGCTAAGAAATAAAATAAATAATATCAATCAAAATTCTCTTTGTTACTCCTTTCCAACCTTATCCTACATAAACCAAGCCTTATCCTTCCAAGTTCTGCCTTATCCCTCACACCATAATAGAACATGTAGATCCAAGATCTGGTTCATTTTCCCCCATCTCATCTCATCAATCACATTTTATCAACTTCATTTATAATCTCATATTTCACATAGTATCATATCTTATCACACAATTCATTACCATCACAAATACATACTCTTATAACTTTATCAAAATAGCTATTCGGATGGTTACCACAAGATCAATGTATAGACAATTAGTAGATTAATTATTATTAGCATATGAGTTACTCATTTAGAACTCACTGACAATTATGTTAGGAAGTGGGTAGGAGTTATATGAAGTTGGATTAAGAACAATGAAGGTTGCCCTTTAAAGAAATGAGTTGAGTTGTAAAAGTGTATAAAAATCTGAAACTATGAACATAATAGCAAGCATGATCACTGTTAAACTACGAACGAAATTGCAAAGGTCAAGTAAGGAGGTTTTGATTCGACTTGCAAGGATTCAGTACAACATGTGAGTCTGCTCGCCAAAAATTGCAACCTTCTGGGAAGTCCATAGTAACTATGTATTCAGAATCACAACTAGAATTGAAAAACAAAGTAGGAAAGCTTGATTTGAATCACAAGAAACTAGTTATATTTTTTATTCAAATCACAAGGCATAACATAGCTCAGTTTCCACAAGCATGATTACGAGTTTAGTGTAAAATAGTGCAATCCAACTCATGAGCTATGGTATTGTAGAAGAATAGCAAACAAAATAAGGGAAAAAAATTATTCAATTTGCACCAAATCATATAGGTTCAACATATCATTGTTTTAAAAGCTTAAACGAGCATAAATTCCAACTTTTTCAAACATGAAACCAAATTTATATCAACAAATATAATCAAACTCAAACTTTACTATGCAATCACAAATATCCATTTTCTTCAACTTACACCAACATTCAATGGATCACAATCAAATATAATTCATAAGAAAGGTAAGAATCACTTACTTTAGGGGTTAGAAACAAAAAATCAAACTGATTCAACACAAGTCTTCAACACTCTTCATGAACAAGGAAGAAGAGTATATTAACTTCTTAGATTTTCAAAGTTTCTCTCTTCAACTAATCATATACTATTAGATTATGGTTTTATTCTATAAAAACAAGCTAGAAATGAATGAATAAGGCTTTAAAAACATCAAAAAATCATATGGTTTCATGGGTTAAAGATGAAATGTTACATGGATGCAATCAAAAATGGCCAAAAAAAGGGAAAAGAAACTGACCCCATTAAAGGCAAAATGGGAAAATTTATGTTGATTTTGTTGGTCCTAAAAAGAAAAAGATCTTGCTTTTTTTTACAAACATAAAATGTATACTCTTTTGAAATAGATTGGATTCTTTTTTATTTGAAAAGTGAAAGTCTTTAAAGAAATTGTCTTTGGAAGCTTATTGGATAATCAAGAACTTATTTGGAGTTACTGATTAGATGTGAAGAAATTCATCAAATATAGGATATATAGAATTTTTAAAATGCAGAAACAGTTAATTACAGTTTAATTAAAATATTTGTGTAGCAAAAATATAATAGCAATTTAACAAAATTATAGCAAAATAGCAGAAAGGTAAATGCATGCAGAGTTATAAAGAACTCAAGATTTTTAAAGAGGTTCAACTTAAACTGAAACCACAACTTAAGTCTACATCTACTGGATCAATCATCAACCAAATGACCACTTTTATTAATAACCACAGGAATTAACTGAGCTCCTACACACTAGTTTGTAACACAAGATTTTGACTAGACTCATGCCTACCTAGAACTCTATAAGATTTGACTGGGCTCTTTCTAACCTATTACACAAGATTTAGCCGTGTTCTTGCTAATCTAGATATAAAAATTCTTTTATCCTATATAGACTATGACAACCTCATAACCTAGAGATATTCCAAGAATTCTTTACAATCTTCAACTAGCTTTAATCAACCTTACAACTAAAAAAGATGCAAAGGGAAGATCAACATCTTCCTTTGTATCTCCGTTTTCTATCAACCTAGAAATTTGAAATAGAAAATAAGAAATTAGGTAAAAGAAACACAATATCATAATTGAGATGAATATCTCAATTATCTCCCATGTGATCTTCACAAATTTGATCTAAAATCCTTAATCAAACATAATTTGAAGAAGTAGAAATGAATCATTTGAAGCTCAAGTTTTTCTCTTTATTTTCGCTCTTTCAAATTATAAGAAACCAAAAAAAATATTTTGTTGAAATAAGGTGAAGGCTATTTATAGTTGTTGTAATCAACTTTTGAAAAATAACTAACTTTTCAACCTTGAATCGATTTATGAATTGATTCGTAGTGGTTATGAACTAATGAATCGATTTGTGAATCGATTTATTTATGAATATCATGAAAAAGTTTATCACCAAATCGATGCATAAATCAAATCATAGTATCATACAATTAAGTTATGAATTGATTGCCTAATCGATTCAGGAAAAATTTCAAACTTTCGATGAAACAAATTTTCAAAACTTTTTTTTATGAATCGATTGCTAAATTGATTCATGAACATTTCATAAGATATTCAATATGAATAAATTCACACAATAAAAAATAGTTTTTATAAAATTTCAACTTGTAAAAATCCATTTGAAAACATAGTTAGAAAATATTTATTTTAAGTTTATTTCACTTGATTTATTTCTACCTCAGTTTAATTATTTTAGAAAGTTATTTGAATCAAGTCTAATTAGAACACAATTACAAAAGATCCTAGAAAAATTAATAAAAACTAAAACTAGTATTGGATCTCTTGATCTTTTGAATATCACTTGATCAACTTATATCTGCAAAATGAGCAAACACTCAAAGTATATAGTTAGATCGTGACATCAATTAACATTATTTTTCAACATCAAAATTGAAGAATATATGCTAACAAGGCTAACAGTTTCTTCCATTTTTATAGTGACAAACAATTTTGGATAAACATCAAAATATACATATAATGAAAATTTTAAATGAGGGCTTTTACTCTTTACTCCCACTTAAGTTTATATTCATTATTTCTCTTCAATATTTAAGATCCTTTATTCTCGCTTTGAGATCATATCTAAAATCTCATCATTCTCCCCCTTTTGGCACATCAAAAATCAATAATGCCTTATTAAAATGAAATAACAAAGTTTAAAATTCAAATTATATAATAAAGGTTAAGAGATTTTAAAAATACAAAATTATTCTAAGCTTAATTTTGATATTAATCTCCAATCACGAATCTTAAATCCTATTACTTCTCAATATAAAAATTTATCTAAAATCACATTACTTTTCATTATTCTCCCCTTGAAGTAATGAACCTACTAATTTCAGACCTCTTGTATGAAACAATTTATTTTTCAATACATCAAGTGCTGAATCGATTCTGGAATCGATTTCTCCAAGACTAAATCAATTCGGGCATCGATTCATTCAGATTGATAAAAAAAATTTCAAAAATTTGAAATCTTCCCAAAAGATGAAAATTTTGTTGAATCGGTTCTTGAATCGATTCATAGTGTAAATTTTCTACTTGTGAATTGATTCATGAATTAATTCAGAAACTCTTAGAAAACCTAGAAAATTTTGAATCAATTTAGGATTTGATTCAGAAATTCTTGAAAATTATTTTTCATGTAGTTTTGTTTCAAAATTGTTAATAAATGATGTACTTATTAGTAACAATCAATTTAACAAAGTTTCGGAATAATTCTATACTATTTATACCTAACATCTCATATCGAGTACCTACAAAACAAACTTAGAAAGAATCTCTAATGCCTAAGTTAGAATTTGCTAAGGTAAACAAATAAGCATAAAAGATAGAAATATCTAAGTTTACTGAAGTTAGGAGATTTAACATTCTTAGTCTTGTGGTGTGCAATTGCTATTCAACATCATAAGTTACTTCTTTGTGTCTCCTACAAACCTATAAAATAGAATTTACACTTGCTTTATTGGTACCCAATGGATCTTGGGTCCAATTTTGTTAGTTAACATAGCAACATTCCTATTGGAAATGGATACCTTAGGTAACCAAACTAACTTTTCTTTAGATTTAAGCTCATAGGTTCCATTCCTATATGGACAATATTTAATATGGTGTCCTTTATGATTACAATAAAAGCAAGTGATGTAATTGTAATTCTTTTTTGATCTCTTCTTCTTTTGTTACTTATATTCTAAGCCTTTCCTATTCTGAAATTCTTTTTGATCATTCAAAAAAGTGTTAAGTCTCAACTTGCTATTTGCAAAGCCTTTTAAAGTTTTTAATAAACTATCTATTTCTAATTTGCAAGCTTTACATTGATCACATGTTTTGCTCTTACTCAATAGTTTTTCTGCTAGGATATTCAAATCACTATTGTTTTTCCAATTGGCTGATTTTCTTAGGCAAGCTATCATTTTCACTTATAGCATGCTTAAATCCTTTCACAACCTTTTTTAATGCATTATATAAGTCTTCATATAGATCATCAATTTCATCATCAGTATTATTTTCACTTTCATCATTATCACTAGAGTTAGACTCATTATCACAATAATCATCAAAAGAATTAAATTCATCAATAGAATTAAGTTCATCTCTAGAATAAAAGAAGGATTGATTACTAAATATCTCAATGTCATCATCTAGTTTGACCATGAGGCTAAGGAATGCTTCTTCTTCTATTTCTTCCTCTTCTTTTTCAGAATTAGCTTGCTCATCATCCCAAAAAGCTAGGTTTCCTTTTTTTTTAGGGTTGGCTTCCTTTTGCTTCTTTTCATTTTCAATATATTTCTTTATATATGCAAGACAATCTGGCTTAAAGTGTCCAGCTTTCTTACACTCAAAACATGTTGATATATAAAAAGAATTCCCTTGTTCCTTTTTATTCTAATTTCTTCTTAAAGGAGCATCTTTTCTCTTATTATTATTTCTTTTTTCTTTGACCATTTTCTACAAGGTTTTGCTTAATGAGACTAAATGAACTTCTTCATTTCCAGTTTCATTACTGTCTGTTAATATATTCAGGTATCTTTGTAGCTGTAAGTGCCAGAGTTTTCTCTTTTGTCATCACGATTTTTCTTGTATCTCTTTAACTTTAGTTCATGCTCTTCTAAATTCATATGGAACTCTTGAATTGTTGGCATTCACATCTTCAGTGATTCCTTGATGGTTGTCATTCCTCAGTTAGAGATCTCAGAATTTTATGCATTAAATCTGCATTGTCAAAGGTCTTTCCAAGCCATATCAAATGGTTAGTGATAGCAATGAATCTTTGGATAAGGTCTCTAATTGATTCACCCTTTTCCATTTTGAACATTACATATTTAGAAACTAAAACATGCACTTCAGATGCCTAACCTATGTAGTTCCTACATGTACTATTTCTGAAGTGTCCCAAATCTATTTAGCAATAGTGTAGTTAGAAATCCTTTCATATTCATTAGGGGAGAGTGAGTTTGAAATAATCCATTCCACTTTGGAGGCAAGAAGGTGTTTCTTTCTTTCTTCCTCAGTCTATAGTGACTTAGGTTTAGGCTGTGGAATCCCATTAATTAGTGTCTATGGTTGATCATAACCATCTTCTACAATTTTTCACATATCTATATCAGTAGCTTCAATAAAGTCTTTGATTTTCTACTTCTAGTAGGTATAGTGATGTCCAAAAAATAAAAAAGTATCAAGAGCCAAAGCTCTGATACCAACTGTTGGTTCTTAAAAGATAAAGATCTTGTTCTTTTTACAAATGTAAAATGTATACTATTTTGAAATAGATTGGATTCTTTTTGATTTATAAAGTAGAAGCCTTTAAAGAAATTGTCTTTGGAAGCTTATTAGATATTCAAGAACTTAATTGGAGTTACTGATTAGATATGTAGCAATTCATCAAATATAGGATATGCAAAATTTCTAAAATGCAGAAATAGTTAATTGCAGTTTAATCAGAGTATTTGTGCAGTAGAAATAGAATAGCAAATCAACATAATATAGTAGAATAGCAAAAAGGTAAATGTGTGCAGAATTATTAAGAACTCAAGGTTTTTAAAGTGGTTCAACTTAAATTGAAATCGCTATTTAAGTCTACATTCACTAGATCAATACTGAACTGGATGACCACTTTTATTAATAACCATGGGAATCAACTAGGCTCCTACACACCAATTTACAACACAAGATTTTGACTGGGCTCTTGCCTACCCAGAATTACACAAGATTTAGTCGGGTTCTTGCTAACCTAGATAAAAAAAAAAAAATTTATCTTATGCAGACTATGATCAACCTCATAACCTAGAGATATGCCAAGAATTCCTTACAATCTTCAACTAATTGTAATTAACCTCATAACTAAAGAAGATACAAAGGGAAGATTAACCTCTTCCTTTGTATCTCCAATTTCTCTCAACCTAGAAATCTGCAATAGAAAACATGAAATTAGGTAAAAAAAAAATAATATCATAATTGAGATGAATATCTCAATTATCTAGCTGTGTGATTTTCACAAATTTGATCCAAGATCCTTAATCAAATGTAATTTGAAGAAGTAGAAGTGAATCAGTTGAAGCTCAAGTTTTTCTCTCTATTTTTGCTCTTTGAAATTATGAGAAACTAAAAAATTGTTTTGTTGAAATGAGGTGAAAGCTATTTATAGCTACTGTAATCAACTTTTGAAAAATAACTAACTTTTCAACCTTGAATTGATCCATAGTGGTTACTAACTAATGAATCAATTTGTGAATTAATTTGCTTATGAATATCATGAAGAAGTTCATCATCGAATCAATACATGAATCAAATCATAGTATTATGTGATTAGGTCATGACTCGGTTGCCTAATCAATTTAGGAAAAATTTCAAACCTTCAGTAAAACAAATTTTTAAAACTTTTCTTCATGAATCAATTGCTGAATCAATTTATGAACATTGCACAAGATTTTCATTGGGAATCGATTCATACAATAAAAAATAGTTTTTATAAAATTTCAACTTGCGGAAAGCCATTTGAAAACATAGTTAGAAAATATTTGTTTTATGCTTATTTCACTTGATTTATTTCTACTTCAGTTTAATTATTTTAGAAAGTTATTTAGATCAAATCTGATTAGAACACACTTATAAAAGATTCTAAAAAAATCAATTAAAATTAAGACTAGTGTTGGATCTCTTGATCTTTTGAATGTTACTTGATCAACTTACATTTACAAAATAAACAAACATGCAAAGCTTATAATTAGATTGTGACATCAATTAAAATTGTTTTTCAATATCAAAATTGAAGAATATATCCCAGGAAGGCTAACAAATCTAACCTTCGACTTCAAATTGACCAAATTTTCTTTTAAATTTTTTTCTATTTCCTCAGCTCTGAGTCCTAATTTAATATGCTCATTGATCACCAAAAGCTATGAAATTTTAACACAAATTAGTTAAATTAGTTACCTTTATAATAACTATAATTTTACACTCACTACATACCCATAACCCTAGTTTTGATTCCTTCAAAGTTTTCAAGAAATTAAATCCTTAAAACTCAAATTTATTCTACAACTAGTCACAAAGGAAATCCCAACTTTCTGAGGATTCCATAAATTCACATAATTTATTTCTATTATATCCACACACTTCATTTCTTAAGATTTACTGTTTCAAAAGATATGAAACTTCAAATTCATCTTTTTGAATTTCTTGAAAAACTATTTTATTATTGAAATTAATTTTAGTAAATTCAGAGTATTATAGTAGTGAATACTTATTTAATGGAATAGTTAACGGAGTTCCCAAGTCTCGTTCGAGTAAAGAATTGTAGGTAAGGATACATCGAGGACCCGAGTGGTGGGGACTCAAGTGGTAAGCGTCAGTAGTGAAACATGGGTACAAGCACACCTTTACATCCTATAGAACAGTGAAGAAATGTAGCCTTACTTGAATGAGCATATAACCCTTATAGGAGAGAAAAATTGTGTAAAGAATGAATAATGGGTACAAGTTGAACACAACTACTCCTTCGTCACTTGGTTCCAAAATCAAGTTCATTTTCAATTGGCATAAATACCAATGATTTTTTAGGACTACAACATGGTTAGCCCATGGGCCTCTCATAGAGGTCTTATCTTATCATGGACATGACATTAATGGGTATTCTTTCTACATGAAAGGACAAGATGATAGGAACACTATACAAAATAGCGACATTGCTTTGGCCACTTAGTCAATGCATGTTTCTAGTTTTAAAGATGAAAATTGTGGATACACGAATATGTCATATTATAGGGTTGTAAGAGACATATGGGAGCTTGACTAAATCAAATTCAAGGTGCTTGTGTTTTAATGTAAGTGGATAGAGAATAACAATGGCATCTAAATTGATGAGTTAGGGTCCATGTAGGTGGATCTTAATATGGAGGGTTACAAAAGGAAATCCCAAGTGTAACAAGTTTTCTATATTATAGACCTGACAAGTAAGAAATAATTTGTAGTTTTTCAAGGGAAGAAACAGATTATTGGTGATGGGGATGAGGAAAACATAGTAAAGATATTGAGAAGACCCCTTATTTTTCTTCCGGACTAGCTTTGGTGAATGATGAAGGCAACTTAGAAGAATTCTATGTATAAGATGATTAAAGTGAAGGAATATGGATTGAAGATACTTGAAGAGAAAAAAAATAGGAAAAATTGAAAGTAATTGATCATGTGTTTAGTGTATATGTAGGCAACAATATAATTTTTAGTTTAGATGCTTATACTTGATATATTATATATTTATTGTATGTCAAAAACTAGTTGTATAATTTTTAGTTTAGATGTTTATACTTGATTATTTGTTTAGTTATATATGTAGGCAACTATTTAATTTTTAGTTTAGATACTTATATTTGATTATGTGTTTAATTGTATATGTAGAAAACTATTTAATTTTTAGTTTTAGATGCTTATATTTGATTATGTGTTTATTGCAGTACTTTGAAGGAAATCAAAGCTTTTGCACTCAAGAAAAAATTGAAAATAATTTGAGATCAATGATCAGGATTCTCCAACTCAATTTTGTAGAATAATGTATAGACTTGTTGCTAACTGGACATGTTTTGATTTTAATTAGTTTTGTAATGTCTTAAATTTTTTGTTGATCCTATAAAATGTTTGAAGTTATTAAAATTGAAATTATGATGGGTGATTGGAGATATTAATTTGATGATTGTTTTTGCTAAAATATAAATAGCAATAGGTTTCTATAAAAATGTAACTGTCAACAAGTTTCTATAAAAATATAGCTTGCAGCAGTTTTTTTTTTTTAGAGCAAAGATGTCAATTATTATATAAAACCAATGTCTTTTTGTCCACTAAAAATGTTAATTTTTATAAAAAAAAAATAGCATCTTTAGTGGACAAAAAGACATCAATTTTATATAAAAAAAAATTGACGTCTTTAGTAGTTTGTCACATTGGTTCTATATCTTAGCCAATGTTGTAACCTTTTTTAAAAAAAATTATATCACATTAGTTTTTTTATTTGATAAAGATGTGTAAAAAAATTCAAATAAAAAGAAATTAACTATATATTAAAAACTGATGACATTTTTTGTTTTACATGTTAGTTAAAAAGTCGACATGAATTGTTCTAACTTACAACATCAATTATATAGATATCGATCTCCAAACCAATGAGATGTGTGTGATATAATTAACATGTAAATATATTTCTATACTAGCGATTGAAATGATCACTTCATTATATTTTTATATTTGATATAACAAAATAATATTGAAATATAATAGAGAAAAAAAGTAATTAATGACAACCGCATTCTTATAAAAATGATAATAAATATCTATTCAACTTAATAACTTAAATTGAATATTTTATTATATATCTTAATATAAAAAATACATAATAAATGATAAAAACTTTTAAATTCAATTATTAACAAAAAAAAATTATGTTAAAAGTACAATAAATTTTAATTGATTTTTATTTTATATCAAATAATTTTATATAATGTTTAAAATAAAAACGCATTTAAGTAGAGCACCTAAAACAATTCCTTGCCTAAAATAATGATCCAATAAGAAGCTACCTAAGCATCAATTAGATGCCACAATGTATATTTATACAAACACGTGAAAAGTGAAAACCCAAAAGCAAACTTAAATCAGTGCATGTGTAAGTGAGCTTTCATTACTAGCTTCTTGTGTTACTTTGTTTATCATTCTTCCTCCAACATCTTGCAGCCATGAGGTCGGATAAGTCACATACAGCCATACTTTCAACCCTGGCATGGCCATTTAATCCCAGCGATTGAGCTCGCAAAACGCTTCCTATTGCACCACAACATCAAGGTCACCATCCTCGCCGTCACTTCTCAAACATCAGAAGCAGAAGCCCAGGTCCTAAAATCAGCGACCACTCCCAAACTCTATGACATCGTCAAAATTTCATCGACAGAAGTCTCTGCCAGCTACGCCGACAACTCCATCGTCACGCGCCTCTACATGATGATGCGTGAAATTCTTCGTTCTCTCTGCTCTGCCCTCTCTAACATAAGCCTCCGTCCTTCTGTGCTCATTGTCGACATTCTTGGAATCGAAGCTTTGTCCATAGTCGAAGAATTCAACATGCTCAAGTACATTTACATCTCTTCCAATGCTTGGTTTTGACACAGTCTAATTTAAATAGTCCCTAGTCGATTGGCTAAAGTTTGGTGGAGTCAGTGTAGCTAGATTGTCCCAATCAATCAACTACTCCCATAGTGAAACGACCTAGAATGTGTTAAGGAAGAATTATATGAATCAACGATCTCAACAGACCAATGGCAAAAAATATGATCAGGTCAGTATAAACAACGTGACAACACCAATTGCTCAACGAGATTCCACAAACATCTTCAATGCTCTGAAAACACGTGATCACATGCCATTCGGCCAGATACACGTCAATTGATATGCTTGACACCTATTTATACCATCTGGTAATCACTTTTTAGGATCATTGTGTTTTATATTACTCAAAACTTTGCTTAGATACTAACTTAGTCATCAAAACGTGCTCGATGAATCACTTCCATTGTGCACGACTGATTTTCTATGTGTGTAGGTTTTCATCTCATTGGACCCTTTCCCGCCATTTAGCTTCAGTATCTCATGGAGTTTCATTTAGCATCGTTTGTGGCTTTCCTAGCCATCTATGTCTTCTCTTCAATCTTATTTGCGGTCTTTGAGTGCACCATTGCCCAGCAAGAGTTGTTGTCTTGAACGAGCCAGAGACAGTAACTATCACGATTGGATGGCTGAGGAAGCTTACAGGTTAACGACTGAGTTGGACCTTGACAATCCGGCGAAGCAAGTTCCCCTAACTCAAGGAAGAGCTCAATGCTCTTCTTCATGCTCAAGCACAATCAACTTTACCTCCATCACCCTCTGGTCCTCCGAGCCCTGTTCTTAAGGAGGTCGGTCCGACCACTGCACCCATGCCTCAGGTGATACTGCCTAAATTTGTTTTCGAACATCATCTTCCACTATCTCCTCCACCTCCCTTACCAGCATTATCTACAATTCCTACTGCTCCTCACTAAGGAATCACTTATCTACACCTATCCTCTACTCCATATGTCCCATTCCCTTAAACCTCTCAAATCCTAAGACCGATTGGACCCTTAATCCCAAATGTTTCCTATGCTCCGCCACACACATTGGACATTTGCACCTATCTCACCTGTACCTACCAACCGTATAACCTGATGAACCCCACTATAGACTTTACCTAAATATCTAGACAATTGTCTTCCTACTAAGAAAAGAGCCATCCTTTCTCAGCGGCAATGATGGGAACTTCGCTACCTGCTTACTTTAAGCCACCATTCTACATAGACCCATATGATGGTATAACCAATCCGCAAAAGCATTTGGAGGCTTTTCGAGCGCCAATGTTGCTTTCAAGTGCTCCAAACGCTATAATGTGTAAAATTTTCTCTACAACTCTCAAGAAAGCCGATCTACAATGGTTCACAACTTTACCAAAGCAATTGATCGATAATTTTTGGCAATTGGCTTACGCATTTTCCATACATTTTGCCACCAGTAGGTAGCTCGGAAGATGTTAGTCAACTTTTAACAAAGGTGACCAGAAAGCCTTAAAGAGTATTTAGCTCATTTCAGTGCGTTGGCACAAGAAATTCAGAATCTTAATTAGGGAATGATCATATATCAAATCAGTGTAGGCCTTCGATTGGGCCATTTCTCCTTTTCGTTAGCCAATCACCCTGTTGTTTCTCTCTTAGAGCTTTTAGCTCGATTAGAGAAAAACATCAATGTGGAGGAAGTGGAACTCGCTTGGCACTAGATTGAGCCAATGCAATTTGTTAATGTGCCTTCTAGAGAGTGACCTTTAGATTAAGATAGGGGTCCCCATGGAGATCAGTTTAACAAGTATGAGTTATTGAATGCACCAATCAGTAGCATTGTAAAAGAGTTGTTGAATGCATTGATCAGCATCATTGTACAGGATGTCCAAGTGGCAAAATTAATGAAATTCCCTTCGCAGAAGTGATGTAAGTACCCCTAGTGGATAAGTCCAAATTTTGCAAGTTTCATTGAGACTACAAGCACCTCACAAATGAATGCGTTACTTTGAAAAATGAAATTGACATGCTTATAAGACGTGGTTATCTATCAAAATATAAAAAATTTCTTACAAGGGAGGGGAAGAAAGAAGTCAGGGAAAGAAAGCATTCTCCATGGCCCAACCGAGCAGATGATGAACAAGTTGAAGTGGATTCCCCTATTCTGGGAACAGTGGAAATGATTGCTGGTGGTTTTGTAGAAGGAGGAGCTTTTAGTAATGCCAAGAAAAGGCATTTCCAAGTGGTTATGGCAATAAAGGGAAAAAGAAGGAAAAAGCATTATAAGCTAATCTGTTTCACAAAACAAGACTTCGAGGATATTGACAAGGATCATAATGATTTGGTGGTAATTTTAGCTCTATTGCACAATTTCATTACCAAGTATACTTGTCAATCATGGAAGTTTTGCTAATATTTTATACTTGTATGCTGTGGATGCTTTGAATATACCCAAAAACATGTGTAAACCTTACACAAGTGTTTTGGTTGGTTTCACATGGTGCAAGTCCAAGTAGAAGGAACCATCACTCTAAGATTGATGTTGGAAACCTAGCCATTGACAAAAAATTTGGACGTTATGTTCCTTGTGGTTGCTACTCCAAATAATGCTTACAATACCATTCTAGGGAGGTCGTCATTGAACCAGGTAGGACCTATCATCTCCACCCCTCATTTGTTAATGAAATTTTTAGCAGGAGGCATTGGAGAAGTACGTGCTAATTAATAGGTCACTTAGAAATGTTATATGGCAAGTTTGGCCAAGCTCCAAGAAAGCACCAGTATAGCAAAATCGACACTTAGCATAAAAGGTGAATGTTAAATGGTGGATTCTGCCTTTTTTGACATTTAGGAAGACAATTCTAGTTAACTAGACTCGGGTTCAAATGTGAAAGAAGTAAGGATTTTCGGGGATAATGATGAGAGGATAGTGAAAATTAGGGCATATTTGCAAAAGCCAGATCATGATCAGTTGGTAAAACTTCTGCAAAGCTACATTGAAGTGTTTGCCTAGGCACCAGCTAACATGCCAGGAATTGATCCAAAAGTAGCTTGTCACAGGCTTTCGATCAACCCAAGCATAAAACCTGTTCAACAAAGAAAAGAAATCATAAGCTAGAGAGGTAAAAAGTGACAAAAGAGGAGGTAGATAAACTATTGAGTGTGAAGGTCATTAGGAAAGTTCTGCACACTACCTAGTTGGCAAATGTGGTATTGGTAAAGAAAGCTTTAGGAGGATGGCGAATGTGTGTGAACTTCACTGATCTTAACAAAGCTTGCCCTAAGGATTCTTGCCCTCTCGTGAATATTAATCACCTAGTGGATAGTGTTATAGGCTTTGAGATGTTAAGTTTTAGGGACTTTTTTCAAGGTATAATCAATTGAAGATGCATCCCGAAGACGAGAACTAAGTGACATTCATCACTAATCAAGAAATATTCTACTATAGGGTTATATCGTTCAATCTAAAAAATACAGAGGTAACCTATCAGAGAATAATGAATAAGGTTTTTACAAATTAGATTGAAAGGAATATAGAAGTCTATATGGATGACATGATATTTAAGTTAAGAAATTCATAGCAACACTAGAAAATTTTGAGGGAAACTTTTAAGACTTTGAGAAAATTCCATATAAGGCTAAACCTAAAAAGTGTGCTTTCAGGGTAAGGCTACCAAATTCTTGGGGTTCATGATTACAAAGTGAGGCATTGAGGCTAACCCATCCAAGTGCTAAGCTATAATCAACATAAGAAGCCAGAAGCAGTGAAGGAGGTACAAATGCTTAACTAGTAGGATCGTGGCCCTAGCACACTTTAAGTCAAAGTCAACTAATAAACATGCTTCTTTCTTTAAATTGCTTAAAAATATTAAAAATTTCAAATTGACTAACGATTATGAACAAGCTTTTCAAGAGTTAAAAATGTTCTAGCCACACCATACATACTCAGCCTAAGCCAGGGAAAATATGGTTCATATACTTAGTAGCAACAGTAGAGGTAGTAAGTTTAGTTCTCATCTGGGAAATTGAAGAGGAGTAGAGACCTATGTACTTTACAAGTCATAGGCTACATAGAGCTGAGGGAAGTTGACATTCACTTTACTAACAGCGTCTAAAAAGTTAAAGCCTTATTTTCAGAGCCATCAAATTGTTGTTTGAACGAACGCTCTAGTACGATAGGTTTTACAAAAGCCTGACTTAGCAGGACAATTAGTCACTTGGTCAATAGAACTATCTGAGTATGAACTCATGTATAAAGCAAGAAAGGCAGTTAAGGCATAGGTATTGATAGATTTTGTGGTTGAACTAGCAAAGATGGAAAAACCTAGGTTGGACGGTTCGGCCCGAACACTGTATGTAAATGGCTTATCGAATGGTAAAGGCAATAGAATGGGGGTAATCTTGGAAGGACTTGCAGACTTAGTTTTAGAGTATTCGCTGAAGTTTGACTTTAAAGCAATGAACAACCAAATAGAATATGAAGCATTGAAAATAGGGCTAAAGTTGGTTAGGGAAGTTAGGGCACGATCTCTGAAAATTCTGAGTGATTCTCAATTGGTAATTGTTTAAGTTTACAAAGCAAAGGAGGCAATGTTAGCAAAATATGCAAGCATCACTATGGCTTTGTTGAAAGAGTTTAGGTTTAACTAGTGATGATGGTCAGAATGAGCCTTGTCCACATGTAAGGTATTGTCCACTTTGGAGTATGGCCCTTCGTGGCCCTTCTCACAGCTTTGTCCCTTCGAGGTACGGGTCACTACCTGCCTTCTCCCTAAAAGGTACCTCTTACGTTTAGGCTTGGCATGCCCATGCCTTATAAGGCACAAGGACACCCGACTTCTCATTAATGTGGGACTTCTGCTCACCCCTACCTCTTTTTACCATCAACATAAGCCCCCCAAGTCGGGTAGGCTCGTGCGTGGTGAGGCATTAGGGGTCCCCATAGACAGTGCCAAATAATGATGGTCAAAATGAGCCTTGCCCACATATGAGGTATTGTCCATTTTGGAGTATGGCCCTTCGTGGTCCTCCTTACGATTTTGTCCCTTCGGGGTATGGGTTGCTGCCTACCTTCTCCCCAAAAGGCACCTCTTACGTTTAAGCTTAGCATGCCCCCATCATATAAGACACAAAGACACCTGACTTCTCATCGGTGTGGGACTTCTACTTACTCCTACCTCTTTTTATCATTAACAACTAGTAAGGATCCCAAAGGAAAAGAATGAGCATGTAGATGCATTAGCTAAGCTAGCTAATGCTAAAGCAGCAATAAATAATAGAATGATAATCCAAGAGACGTTGCAAGCTCCTTGTATAGATGAAGTGATGTGCACGAAACAAGAATTGTCTTGGTTAACTCTGATAGTAAGGCTCTTGGAAGAAGGGCAGTTGCCAAAAGATAAAAGAGAAGCCAAAAAGGTCAAATGGAGAATAGCTCACTTTTTTGTGGAAGGAGGGCAATTGTATAAGAAAAGGTTCTCCCTTCTGTCATTGTGGTGCTTTTGGCCAAGTGAAGCTAATTGCGTTTTGATGGAGATTCACAAAGGCATTTATGGGTCTCATATGGCAGGAACAACAATTACGCTGAAAGCCATTCAATCAGGGTAGTTTTGAGCTAGTATGAAGTTGTGAAAAGTGCTAGAGGTTTTGCAAAGGTTTAGAGGCAGCCAACTGTCGAGCATATGTCCATCTTTGCTCATTGGCCATTCCACCAATAGCTCAATTGTCGAACAAGCGTTATAAAGCAAAGATTACCAAAATTACAAACAAAAAAGTAAGGAGCAAAACCTTTGTAAAAGGAGACTAGGTCCAGTGAAAGGCAGATAACCCCCAAAAAGCACAAAATGAAGGAAAGCTTGTCATATGGGAAGGACCATTCAAAGTGCAAAAAAGCCTCCTTAATAACACTTACCACCTAGGAACCATACAACTGAAATCTATTCCCCGAATATAAATGTCACACATTTGAAATGGTATCATGTACAAACTTAGCCGCTAGTGTATCCACTTCCAGAGGAATGAAAGAAGAGAAGTACCTCCCATGTGTCTTAAAAATCTAAACAGATCCTTTAGTCTGGACAGTTTGGATAGATCTCGACACAACTTGAAAACGTAAGAACACCTCATAGTGAAAACAAACGCATTAAATTTAACTCCTCAAAAAGGACATTCAAACGTATTTAAAAATAAATCATCCAATAGACTTGATAACCTACGGAAGGTACGCAAGGGGCAATATTAAACAAATGTACAAGTGTCTGTCTTTATGTGTATCAATACTTCCATATAGTGCAACCAATAAACATAAATGGCTAATTTCTTTATGGTTATGAGATCTTATCAATTGAATTGTCCTTAAATTGTTTATGTTGCATACTAAAATATACGAGGAGAAATGGTCCTCTAGGACTAGTAATAAATATAGTAAGTACAAGAGTTTTGTTATATTTGAGAATCAGTTCGACCTGGATGAACCTGTGAACAGCCCGAGAGTGGCAAAAGGACCAGCTCGAAGGATATTCAGATCGCTCTGCCATCAGGTCATGTAGTGAAGCAACCTCTCTAGCTCGAGCTCATGCATGACAAAGCGAGTTCGACCTCAACTTCCTCACTTCCAGGATAGGTGCGGCCCCGAGTTGAATGACCTGACTAATAAAGTGTGATCAGTGACCTGAGGGCTCACTAGATAAAAGACCCGTTCACACTCTGCCCAGCAGACACGTCGGGCCCACTTACTGAAGACTATCTGCAGCAGCCAAATAGCAAGATTTTGTCTGTTTATTTTATCTTGTATAATAAATGTTGATGTAATAGATTTACTGTATATGAAATTACTATTGTAACCTCCTTTCCTTTATAAATATGAGAAAGGATCCCCCTGGGGGAATAGAGGGGGAAGATTGGTAGAAACTCTGCCAAAATGAAGAGATGGCCGAAACAATGAGAGGAAGGAACACTGTATGCTGAGATTTTTGGTAGAAATACTTCCATAACAATACACTACCATGGATGTTGGGTCCGATTTTATCTGGATTTGGCCAAACCATGTTAAAAATCTTACGTCTCCTTACTACTCTTCCCTTCTTGCGTATTTTGCTGATTTCTTGTGTTTGAACTAGTCGATGGTCAGAAATCCTAAAAGAATCCCGTGTTAGTCGGAGTTTGGCTCATTACCAGAATCTGACGTTAACATCTTTGGCATCGTCTGTGGGGATCTCACCTATTTTGGTTCACCTCCTACTACAATGGCCAAGGGAAGAGCTGCTAGAGCTTTAAATACGTAGCCCTATCCTCCAAATGGTCACGTTATGATGATGGACTCATCCACTGCTCTTGTTGTTAGAGTAATTATTGGTGTCCCTGTAGCCAGCTCAGTACAACCAGTTCCTGTCATTAACAGCACCAACAGACCACAAACCTGGCTTCAACGTCAAGAGAAACTTGAGCATATGATGGGAGAGTTGAATAAAATAGTCACAATGTTAGTGCAAGGACAAACTCAGAGTGTGCAAGGGTGGGCTGAAACCACCGCCCCGAGGTTGAACGTTCCGATGAAGTTAACTAAGAGCAGACTTCACATTGCCATCCACGTGGTCGGAATAGTGAACCAAACCACTAAGTCTCTAGCCAAGGACTGGGGGGCTTGGACATTTTGGTATAAGATCTCCTTCAAAGAGTCAAGCGTTTGGAGGAGCACCCTCAGGCTCAAAATAACCGAAGTCACTTTGGGGAGTGAACCCTATTCTCTAGAGAGATCATGGAGGAACCCCTCCTGTGCAAGCTCAAAGTCCTAGCCATTCTGCTATATGACAGAGATAGTGACCCGCACAACCATCTGGACCTATTCAATATCCAAATGAATCTACAAGCTTGCATCCCTTTAGTCAGGTGTCACGTGTTCCCTACTACTTTAGGTGAAGTTCCTCGAATGTGGTTCAGGAGCCTCCCAGCTTGCAGCATTAGCAGTTAGGAGAAGTGTTAGGAAAAGTTCATTGACCAGTACCAAGTGATGAAGAAATAACTCACGCCCCCATATCATCTCGCTACGATCTTCCAGAGTAAGCATGAAACACTGAAAGACTACATCGCTCATTTTAGATGTGAGGTCAATAATGTGGAGAAGTCCTCAGATGAGGCTAACCTGACTGCTATCTCAGCGGGGCTTCATAGAGACTGGAAGCTATTCAAAAGTTTGTATAAGTCCCCAGTTAGCAACCTGGGTGAATATTACGAGCGAGTCGCAAAGCAGATCAGATGGGAAGAGACTTTCAGTTTACAGAAAATCGAAACGAGCAGCTCAACTCAAAATAAGAAAAGGGGTCATCATGCAAACTGAAGTGACAGCCTCGACCATCAACTCGCTAAGAAAAGCAAGGATGAACAACCCCCGTTCTCAGGTCATCACAGCATCTATAGCATCCTGTCAGATGCTCAGGACAAGATCTTTGTGATGGAAAAGGATAGGGAGGATTTCGAGAAGCCTCCACCCTTAAAGACTCCTAGCAAGTCCAAACTCAACCGAGGGAAGTTCTGTGCATACCACAATGAGTTCGGACATGTCACCTCAGAGTGCTGGGAGCTGAGAGATGCTATCAAAGATCTCATCAAAAGAGGTCATTTTCAGGACTACGTTGTGCAACCTTTCAGGCAACGGCTTGGACTATCTCGGTAGGACCCTGAGCAAGAGCAGTCTCCTACTATCAGGACTATCTTTTAAACTTTTATAATTTTTGTGAATTATGTAAACATTTTGAATACCACTA
>JANHAO010002640.1:0-28055 GCA_026873985.1 Saraca asoca
AGTTTATTGTATTATCTGTAAATTGTCTATCAGGTTCATATGAAATAAGGCCTTGAGCCTCGGGGTTCAAATTATAGGGGAGACTCTGCCGGATTTTCGGCAGTAATAAAATAACAATTAAAGGTCAAAATGTATAGTTAGGCTTGTAGGAGGTCTCCTACGGGTGATCTTCTACGCCGGTCACGAACCTGAGAGTTGGGTCGTGACAGAGAGCTTATACTAAAAAAGTATGCCTTCACTAATTTAGGGAAAGGGACTTGGTATTGAAAATGATACTTCCAATTCAAAAAGATGGTCACGGTAAATGGATGCCCAATTATGAAGGGCCTTTCATTGCAAAACGAGCTTTTTCTAGAGGAGCTTTAATCCTTACGAAGATGGACGAGGATGAATTGCCACAACCTATCAATATGGACAAAGTGAAAAATTATTATGCATGAAGCATGGTCATTTTGCATTTGATTTGCCCAAGAATTTCATAGCACAACAGATACTAGGACATTTCAATATTTGCTACTCAAACTAATTGGTATTCAAATGCATAGGGGCAATTTGTACTTGTTTTTCTTAAGCTTGTTACTAGAATAACTAGAAGTTTCCTATTCAATTAATTTCTAGGAATCTCATTATATATCTTCTTCATTGTCCAAATTATGTTCCATTTTCTTCGATACTTATAGCAATTTTATTCTCATTATACTTTTAATATGATGATTGTGGTTAACTTCTTCAACCACTATTTGATAAGAAATCAATCATGTATTCTTATGAAAAGTTTTTTAGAATACCAAACAAAAATTATTATTTACATGTGTCCAAGTGTAGGTAGAATTACTTTGGTGAAATTAAAAAATAACAGGGACTTACCATGATCATCCCAAGATATCCCAATAAAGTGGCAAGGGACTTACCATGATTCAAAGAAAATTTGTGATAATCAAAGGACAGAAAAGTTGAAATACTAGAACTCTATCAGTCAGTAATAAAGATTGATATTAATCATCCATGACATTGTTGAAAAGGTTCTTGTATGAGGAGAAAATGAAAAATATTAAAAAGAAAAAAAAAAGAAAATTGGTCTATTTAACTTGAGACATGCATCAAATTCTGCACCATGTTCACTTATATATTATGTTTTTCTAAACACATCAACCTTCTAGATTGTTAAATGAAACCCAACATTGGCAGGTTAAGCCTATGAAAAGTAGGTCTTTTATTTTTTATTAAATAGAACCCAGCATTGTCAGGTCAAGCTTGTGAGAAATAGATCTTTTACTTTTAGTTAATAAATCAAACTCAGCATTAGTGGGTCGAGCCTATGAAAAACAAGTCTTTTACTTTTTATGGTTAAATTAAAGCCAACATTGATGGGTCGAACTTATGAAAAGTAAGTCATTTACATTCTAGTTGTTAACTCAAACCCAACATTGGAGGGTAACGCTCATAAAAAATAGGCTTTTTAGTTTTTAGATGAATTTAGCTAACTATAAGCAATTCAAATGAATGTGAAGCTTGTCACTCTTTCATTTTAGAATCTTTTATTCACGCTTATTCTATTAAATCATGAGATGTCCTGTTCTTTCTAGAAAATTGGCATCTACACCTTTACTCACCTTCTAATAGTAGAAGGATGAGTAACAGGGCAGCTATAGACACCAAATTTATCCAGGTTTAACATGTTTTGTAGGCAATTAGTACTAAACCTTCAAGATAAAAAAATTGATTAATTTTCATTTCTTTTTTATTATTTTAATAAGAGTAAAAATTATAAACATATCACTTATAAAGTAACTTTCTTTTTATTTAAGCTAAATAGGGATGGCAATTTTACCCATATACCCATTTACTTGTGGATATTCACTTGTGATAGGAAGGTATGAGTATAAGAAAAAGTGTTCGTGGGTGGGTATGGGTATGAAAATCATACCCATAATGGGTACAGGTATGAAAAAATATTCATACACAAACCCATTTGCCCGTTTAAATAAAAAAAATTTATACAAGCACTACTCAAAATGACATCATTTTGAGTAGTGCATGTAATACCTCAATAAATAAAATAAAATAAAAAATGTTGGCTAAGGTATTGAAGTGGAATTCAATATTTTTTGTTAGGGCCATAACATAATTTCATATTTTTAGTAAGGACCTATTTGAAGTCAGTAAAAAGTTTATAGGGTCAAATTATAATTTAAAAATATTTTTTTTAAAATTTTGACAGGTATACCAGTGGGTACACGTATACCCACGGGTACAAACCCGTGCCCAAACCCATTACAGTGTTCGTGGGTATGAGTAAGGTATAGGTATGAAATTTTCTAGCAAGTATGGGTATGGATATTAACATACCCACCTGAACCCAACCCGTTGCTATCCTTAAAGCTGAATATAAAAATACCAAGAAGGAAACTATTAAGTAAGTCCAGTGTACTTTATACAAGGAAAATAAAAATGAAAAAAAAAATAAAACCAAAATTTCAACTGAAAATGTTCAATCTACATTTACAAGTTTCCACTATCATCTACTTCTTTTATTAGCCAATAAAATTTTTCAAAGTAAGCTTCCTTGTGCAACTCAATCTGTCCCAAAATGAGGGAGCAACCTAAAATCCAATGGTAATTGATAAACAATCTGTAAGCCAGAGGAAATTGCTTACAACCAAGAGGAATCAAGTAAAAGCCATATCACAAAAGTACAAATTTTTTGAATAAATGGAGGGCTCTCAGATGAGAAAAATAGGATAAGGGACAAGAAGAAAAACTCATTTCATTTTCTCTCAAGGCAGAACAAAGAAATCAATAGCAAAAACTCTTATCTTCAAATCTCACATCTCAAATCTACTTATATATCTCTTTCATCTTTCCTCATCCTTATACATGCACATAGAATTTTTTTTGTTGTTATTTTTATGATTGCATTTTAGAAAAAGTAGAAATAATTGAAATTAAAAGTAAGCATATTGTTTAAGAAGGATTTGAAAAAATAAAAAAAGATGATAAGTACAAAGAGGAAAACCAAACTAATGGTAGGAAAAGATGGATTTGAGAAGAGAAAGTTAAAAAAATCAAACCGAGTTTCAACCTCATAATAGTAAGTGTTGAATACTAACCTTTGAAATGTGAAAATGCACTTCTCTTTATCTTTGTATTTAAGCTTAATGATTCCTAAATTGTTGAGGTGTAAAAAGAAAAAGAGGAAGTAGTTGTTAAGTTGTGAGAAGAAAATTAAAAAGAAAGAAGAAAAGGATGAATTGAGAGGCACTAGCCTCTGTTTGCTAAAGCGGTCAAGATTGACCTTTATTATATTTTTTTAATTCCTTTTTTCTTAATAGACTAGTGATAGAGACCTATCACCATGGTCTTTATCACTATTCTAGTCACTATTTTTCTCTCTTCTTTTTTTTTTGTCAACTCAATGATAGAATATCAATTGAGCTACTAAAATAAACAAAGAAATGCAAGACATGTTGATATATCAATTTACATGTTTTCAAGTTTAGTATTGTAGGCCTCTATTACTATTCTCCTGTATCATCTTTTCTTACTTTTTTTATTATTTTTTATTTATAGATTGATAGAAACCTATTAGTCTCTATCCTTCTAATCCTATATTTTTAATTTTTATGTTTTTTATTATTTTTTTCTTTTTTTTTTAGTTTAGAAAGTTTGATTCTTTATTTTTCTTTATTTTTCTTTTTTTATTTATTTAATTTTTACATGTGACCTTATATATATGTGTGTGTGTTACTCTTTGTTGTTAAATCGCTAGTATATTGATCATGTTTAGATATTTTTTATATATTCATCTTATGATTTATTTTGTTATTACAAATAGATCAATTTAGTATATAATAAATTGTCATTTATGTTTTCAAGTGTAATATCCTATGACAGAATAAATTAAAAATAGGCCTAAAAGTTCGGTCATTTTTAGTATTCTTGAAATGATGGATATTTTAGGAATTAAACCAGATGAGCCAGTGAAACTTGAAAAAGAATCCCAATACTATTTTGTGTGAAATCATTATATATATTTTAGCTTTTATTTATATGCTCTATATTATAAAATATATCATTTTATTGCATCTCCACATGCACCCTTTTGACCTAAAAAAATAATAAACTTTTATTTATAATAAATAAAAGTTAGGAAGTCAGATTATAAGTGTAATAAATACGACTCCCAATATTTTTGAGCCATTTCCCTTCGTATGATTATGGCCACAAAGTTAGACAAATTTGACATATTAATTAAATTAATAAATTAACATGACCCCATCAAATCAATAAAATTTATGCAATATATCGGGAACTTTTTTTTTATTCAACTTTCATATTATTATTAAATTAAACATCACTCATAAAATTTATGCAATATATTGGCCACGATATATATTATTTTAAGTCTGTATCGCACGCAAATAAAATTTAAGTCTTGCCTATGACATATCGAAATTAAGGGATTCAATTGTGAGTACAATAATAATGACTTTTAATATTCTTAAGGCATTTATTTTGTCAAAATTTGACCATATAGTTGGAAAAATTTGGCCCTAAATATATCAAACCTCTTCATTCATTTCAATTAGCTTTTTCTTAAATTTATTTTAAGGTAAATAAAATTGAAAAATGTTAGTATTGTTTTGGCATTAATTAAACGATATCCTTTTGAAAAGAAAAATGATTTTTTTTACACTATAATTTTTCTCAATTTCAAATTTTAAAATTTTTATAAGAATAAATTCTTTTACTTTATTGCTTAATGATCGTTGTTGTAAATGTAGTAGTATGTCCCCAAAAAAGTAATGATTTTTTTTAGTCAATGTTGACACCAAAATCTGATCAATAGGTTTATATTCAGTATCATATCAGACTGTAAGTAGAATATGGCAAAAAAATAGAAAAGAAAGATATTAGAAGAAAAGAAAGACAACAAATACCAGAAGTTTTATCATGGTTAGGCTAAAGTTAAGTTAGCCCCTACGTCCACGCTAGTTTTGATTCTCACTAAAGGTTGTTTTTTTAATACAATGGTAGTGCTCTCTCATGGTGTACAGTGCTCTCTCTGTGTTCCGGCAAAGTTTCTACATGCAAATTTTTCCTCTCTTTTTTACAATGACCACCCCTTCTTATTTGTAGAAGGGGAGGGTTATATATGTAATTTTACAAGTAATAGAATAATTATTTTTGCCGCACTAGACATTTAATACTTGGCATCAGGTAATTAATGTTAGGCAAATCATTGTCGAACTTTCGGGGGGCTGATGTGTCAGTTTGGAGGCTGAGTTGTCAGTTGGAGACGTGTGCCTTGGATTGCTAACTAAGCTCCATACATGTGTCTGACTTGCTAACCTCGCGACCTAGCATTGTGCTGGTGGGTGAGTTGGAAGCTTTGGTTGGCCTCGAGGTACTCGCTTAGCCGCTCTCCTCGTGATCGGTCGGAGGGACACCCCTTTCATTAATGAGTGGAAGGTCTCCTCAGCGAGCCATATTCCCAGTCGCGATGTCGCTTATCGCCTTCAGCTTGCACCCGATGGCTTGGCGTCCTCACTAAGTGATTTTGATCTCCAATTTAGGCCTCCTCCCGATTAGTTGTGCCTCTTGTTGGACTTTGGCCTGCCCAAATCGTACTTTCTAGAAAGTACTCATAACATAAGCCATCCAACTCTCAGCTCACTTCGCTAGCTGGAATTTGCAACCAGTAGTCAAAGTCTTTGTTTATAGTCTACGAGATGGACAAGTCTTCACGTTCAGACTATCGTGTTGTCTTTTCTGTCTTTTAGAATTTTATTTCCCTTACTTTAGGTCATACTTCTCACTGTGCATAGTTTTCAGCTATTGGCATAGCGATCTCATTTTTTTTGGACCATCCGATCTAGAGCAGCCAAATGTCCTTTGGGTCATTTGATGATTCCTAACTGGTTTATAAAGCCTATGAAGCTCCCTTGCTTCTCTATGAGATTGCCTGATGGATGCTTTAGTTAAGCCCTCTGTGCTTTGAGCAGTTTAGCTTCTGGTGAAGCTCTTTGGGGTATGCATGGTCCGTTGCATATGGCTTCCCTAGATAACTTCTCTTGTTGGCACCAGGAAGTCTTGTACAGATCTTGGATTACTTCCTCACAGCTTTTTTGTGAAGTTCAACCTTGCTAGCCAGATTCCTGACTCCTTTTTCAATTGCTCTGGGTTTAAGTCAGGAAATGAACCGTTGGCTGAGAAAGGCTATAAGCAGGAGCAGCCATGTTAGTGGGTGTTTCATCTTATGGGAGTTTGTCTCCCAGAGGTCGGTTCTCCCCTCCTTTGTGGGAGTAATAGCTTTGTACTTTTGCTTCATTCTTTTGTATTAGCTCTTTTGATGTAAATCTGCCTCGTTGAAAGAGGCCTCTTAATAAAACTTCAAGCATTACGTTCATATATTTTATCTTTAGAAGTCCATCATATTGATGATTCAATTGGTTGCTAATGGTAGCATAACTAACTCCTACAAAACCATTAACTTGATAATCGTTATATGGAGTGTTTAACAGGTTACTCGACCCCAGTCATTAAAAGTAAAATTTACGTCAATAGGGTTAAGCCAATAAGTTTATGCATGATCAGTTAGTCATGTCAGTTTGCTTTAATTAGTAGAAAGCATGAGCATTAGAGTGACTTTGAGGTCAAGTTTAAGTAGTAGGGTACTCGAGCATCATCACCATCACAAGACCGAGTTTCCATATAGGCTGCGTAGACATATCAGTTCACGCAAAATTTTGGTGCTTGTGGAACTTCTTAGATGCGAAGTCTTAGAGTTTTCCATGCAAGATTTTTGTGCAATGAGCACTTCTTAGACACGGCTCACACAAGATTTTTGTGTGTAGAACACTTTTTGGACGTAACTCATGCAAGGATTTTGTATGCACATAAGATTTTTGTGTGAGGAGCACTTCTTGGACGTAGCTCGCATAAGATTTTTATGCGTGGAGCACTTCTTGAACGTGAGGTCTTGGAATTGTTCGCACAAGATTTTTGTGCGATGAGCACTTCTTAGACATAGCTCGCGCAAGATTTTTGTGCATGGCACTTCTTGGATGTGAGATCTTGGAATTATCCGCACAAGATTTTTATGCGTAGAGCACTTCTTGGACACTGGATCTTGAAATGTTATCATAGTCCAGTGCTGCATGACTTGTGACCCCAACAAGTCGTTTGACACCTCCATTCATCTCTTTCGTGATTCTTCGATTCCTAATGACAGTTGGCAATAATTACTCCTAATTTTGATAAGCGTGCACAGTGTCATCATGAGTTAGTTGCTGACTTCTCCCAGGTGGTTGGATCGTGAGTAACTGACTGGCCTTTTGATCCGACGGTGGGGATTGGATGCATTTATAAGCTGAAAGGGCCTTCTCTCTCCCTCTTAATTGGTATTCAAAAATTTTCAATGTTCTGGTTTCTTTTGCTCATTTGCTCTCCCAATTGCCATGACAGCTCCTCTGTCGTCCATTTCCATCGATTTCAGTCCATTTTTTTATTGTTATTTAAGCTCTTCTTGCCAGAAACTATTGCTGCAAATCACTCTGAACCTTCTATCTCTATAAGTAATGGTACGTCTCCTTTAGCCTTGCTTTTTTCTGCATTTTCCTCTTTTGTAGGGAGTAAAAGATTGGGTTGCCATTGGATGAGGGAAGATAGTGCCGATAAGTAGATTTTGCTTAGATGTTTTAGCTTGTTTGAACTTGTATAGTTGGTCTGTTGGCAGACTTTAGGGTTTTTGGATGCTATTCTTAGTCTTTCGGGATTCTGGGATTCATTTGTTATGTCCCCTCCATTTGCCAGAGTTTGGGTTGTTGATGCGGTGACTTAGGGTATGCATGGCCTGCAATGTGGGGAGGATGTTAGTCTTAGTTTTCAATACGGTTTGCTTACAGTGACCAGACTAATCTTTTTTTCTTTATATAGATGGGAGTGGGTCATGCACATCATCATCATCTAATTAGGAATGAGGATGATGAACCAGATGCATCCTAGAGTGTGAGAGTTATGTGATATACTGACGAAGCGACCTTGAGGAGGAGGGAGGTTGCTACAGGCTTTAGTTCTCATTCAGAACACACTAAGGGCTGAGAGGCCACTACGAGCCAATGCCTCGACCACCACGTATTCAAGTTGCACTCCTTAACTATGTGTCTTTGTGACATCCAATCCACAATTCGATCATGCTAGATCCTTAAAGGATGCAGTGCCATGCCTCCTGCTCAGAATGATTATGCTCTCCATCCACCTCGGGGTTTCGTCACTATCAGTCTTCCGCACCTCACAGTGGGACAAAGATTTCCAATGAAACCCTTTATTGTCAACTTCTTAAATAAAATAAAACTTAGCCCATTCTAGCTCACACCAAACTCTTATACCTCACTCATCTCGCTAGCTCTAATCCATTTGGGCAACGGCCTCCTACCACCATCACCCAAAACTTAGTGCTACATGTACAACCTCAGATGCACGAACTCAGAGGATGGGCTTTATTATCTCTCAGCTCAATAGACATCGTACAAGAGCATCTTGTCGAAGGGGATGCCAAAGGGAAGTCCAACATGGGATGTTACAAGTCTCGTTGGTTCTACATTTCATGCCCCTCGTTGTGTTACCTTAGAAACTTTGATTTTGTTCTGGGTAGGTTGACTAGGAGCGAGTAAGCTTGATAGTTCTTTGATATTTGCTCTTGATTCTGACCTTTGCTTGATTTTACAGATGGGACTGGCAAGAAACTGACACTAGGGACTAAGGAATTAGAGATCTTGGACTGGTCCATGATGTTTAACAATCTCGAGAATGACTTATGGTTTGACGAGAGTCTTTTTTGTTATTACAAGCTCACTTCTGCAAAAGACACCGAGCTTACAACGGAGGTAGGAATCTGTCAAGCGACAAAAGTTAGGCCTACTAATTTTGATGATTACAACAAAGTAATAGAGCTTATCCTTAGGACATCGCCCTCGGACAGTGAGGAAAAGGTCCCTCTGGCCCTTGAGATCGATTCAACTCCAGTCATTACAGACTAGCCCCCAGCCTTCGAGATCGATGCGACACTAGTTGTCGCAAGCCAGCTAGTAGCCTCTGTTGCGGTCCCTTCACAAGGACCAGCCTCAGCATAGTGATCTAAAAAAGTGGCCACAGTTGATGTCACTACACCTTCTGGTCTTCCCCCTAAGAAGCAGAAAGTTGACAAAGGAAAGAAGAAGGTGACCTTCCGTAAGTGCACAGCATCGAAGGTCGAGGTTGCGAGGCTGTAGGTCGAGCCCAGCTCCAAGACAGAAGAGTATGCTCAGATCTTTGTTGAGAACATAAGCATGATCTTGGGATACGGTGGCAAGGTCGAGGTGTTGGAGGCTGAGGAGTTCACTATCGGGAGGCTGGTATGATATGCGGCTTGCCACGGCTTGGTATTGCTCCTTGCCTTGGTCATCTTGTTTGCTTAATAGTCTAACCCTGCTATTTGCTCTTACAGAGCCTATTGACGCTAATGAATATTGAGGAAGTGCTCCGAGGCCAGGATGACGAGAAGTCCACTTTCGTGGATGAGCTGGCAGTCTCAATAGCTAAGGTACTAGAGTTGAAGGAAAAGGTCAAAGAAATGGAAGCAAATCTATCTCGTGAGGTAATGTGTCGCGAGGCTGTTGTGCTGAATCTCGACCTCATAACTAATGATTTGAATAAGGTCAAGATAGAGCTGGACGAGGCCTAGTCACAAGTGTGGTTAGCGATAAAAGTGGCCAACACTGTTGAGGAGAGGGTGAGATCCACAAAGCAGTGAGTCAAGGCTACTACTGAAGAGTTGAGGGTACTGAAGAGAGAAATTGAGCTTGCTAAGGAGGAAGCGGTTAAAGTCAAAGCAGAGACATCTTCACTGGTGGTAGAAACGGCCAGGGAGACGAGGACCAAGACTTGCACTACTTTCTTCTACACTTTGTGGGAGGAACATCCTGAGTTGGACTTCTCTTTCTTCATTACTTTCATGATTGAATATGCAAAATTACTTGCTTGTTTATATTGGGACAAAAATTCAATCATGCTACATCAACTATTACTATATTACATAATGCGCTATTTTACATATAATTCTTTTCGAATCTTATTCCACAAAAATTCAAAGAATTACATAAACATTTACAATGGACCAAATCTTATATGTCGAGACACTTATTGATAATGGCAATAAAGGTGCTCGGTGTTCCAAGCTCGGGGGAACTCCACCCCATTCATGTTTGCTAGATGATAGGCTCCATTGCTCATGATCCTTTTAACAAGGTAAAGACTTTCCCAGTTTAGTCCTAAGGTCCCCTCGCTGGGTTTGCATGCTTCAGGAAGAACGGGATGCAGGATGAGGTCACCAGGCTTGAACTTTTGAGCTTGCACTTTACGATTGTAGTATCTTGCTACGCGTTGTTGGTAGGCAACAATCTTGAGGCTAGCTCTTTCTCTTACCTCTTCCATAAGGTCCATATTCACAGCAAGTAGCCGATCATTATCTTCTAGGTTAAAAGCAATTCTTTGCTATGTAGTGACCTTAAGTTCTGGTAGGATCATTACTTCACATCCATATACCATCAAGAAGAGAGTCTCTCCTGTGGAGCTGCAAGGCGTGGTCCTGTCGGCACAGAGTACCATCTATAATTCATTTGCCCAGGCTCCTTTTTTAGCTTCTAACTTGGTTTTCACGATCCTCTTTATGATCTTGTTGATAGCCTCTACCTACCTATTGGCTTGCAGATAGTCTACAGTTGTGAAGCTTTTAGTGATTTTGAGGTCGTTGCAGAACTTAACAAATTGCTTGCTAGTAAACTGTGTCCTGTTATCAATCATGATCTACTGAGGGACTCCGAACCTGCAGATAATATTGTTCCACATGAACTTTTCAACCTTGGAAGATGAGATGTCAGCAAGTTCCTTCACCTCTGCCCACTTGGTGAAGTCGTCCATGGCTACTATCGTGGACTTGCAATTTCCTCAAGCCTTAGGAAGTAGTCAGATCAAGTCCATTCCCTAGATCGCGAATGACCAAGAATTGGTCATTTGCTTCAAGTAGGCCAGCATAGGTCGCGACACCTTTACAAACCTCTAGCACTTGTCACACCTCCTGACGAGGTTTATAGCATCCTGTTTCATCATCAGCCAGTAAAACGCTTGTCGAAGAGCTTTTTGCACTAAGGATAGCCTTCCCGCTTAGTTTTCGCAATAACCTGTGTGAATCTCCTCCAGGACAATGTTGTAGTCCTCACCATCTATGCATCTCAGAAGTGGGATTATGAACCCTCTCTTGTATATTGCATCATCATAGATGCAATATCTGACTACTTAAGTTCACAGACATCGTGCCTCAAGTTTATCTTCTAGTAACTTATCATCCTGCAGGTAGTCCTGGATTGGATTCATCCAGGAGTTAGGCGCTTTGGCAATCGCCATCATGACATTATGTTGTTCGATACTTAGGGATGGAAGGAGCTCTATCAGGATTGTTCCCAAGAGATCAGCATCTTTGATGGTGGATAGGCAAGCCAAGGCATCAGCATGCACATTTTGAGCTCACGATATTTAATTGATCTCGAATTGCTAGAAGG
This sequence comes from Saraca asoca, assembly GCA_026873985.1. Classification (NCBI taxonomy): domain Eukaryota; kingdom Viridiplantae; phylum Streptophyta; class Magnoliopsida; order Fabales; family Fabaceae; genus Saraca; species Saraca asoca. Next base: position 11,598 of record JANHAO010002640.1, read on the forward strand.
AACTTAAGAACTCTTGAACTTTTTGGAGATAGCTTATCATCTTTAACCCTCGAGCCTAATATTCACCTTTCACCTGGTAGATAATGAGCTGTGAGTCACTAAAGACCTTTAACTTTTTAGCTCGCATCTCTCTGGCCAATCGCAATCCTACCAACAAGGCCTCGTACTCAGCTTTGTTGTTAGTGGCTTAAAAGCTAAACCTTAGAGCACAGAAGACCTTATATCCTTTCATACTGACGAGAAGCATCCCTGCTCCAGCCTTTTGGCCGCTTGATGACTCGTCAACATACAATTCCCACCATTGGGCCTTAAGAACCTCTACCTCCTCTTGCATAGGCCCTGTGAATTTTGTGACGAAGTCAGCCAGCGCTTGTCCTTTGATAGTTAATCTGGGCTTATATTTGATGTTAAATTGGACAAGCTTTATTGCCCATTTGAGCAGCTATCCTGAGGCGTCTGTCTTCTATAAGACTTGCCTCAATGGGAATTGTGTGAGGACCTTTATGCTGTAGGCTTGGAAGTAAGGTTACAGCTTTCTCGAGGCGATGACCATGCAATAGACGAGCTTCTCCATAGGTGAGTATCTTGTTTCGACATCTAGCAGTCTCTTACTTACATAGTATATTGGGAGTTAAGTTCCTCCTTCTTCTCGTGTTAGGGCCGCGCTTAAGGCATGCTGGGATACCCCTAAGTATATAGTTAATCTCTGACCCTCTTTCAGTTTCAACAAAAGCGAAGCTCGTTCGAGGTACGACTTGAGCTCCTAAAAATTGACCTCGCATTCTAGTGTCCATTCAAACCTCTTCACTCTTTTGAGGACGTCAAAAAAGGGGATGCATTTATCCATCGCCTTCAAAATGAATCTGCTAAGCATAGCGATCTGGTCGTGCAAGCTTTGGACATCTTTTGGACCAGTGGGAGAACACATATCAAGGAGTGCTCTAATTTTCTCTGGGTTTGCTTTGATCCCTCTATTAATGACTATGAAATCAAGGAATTTACTCGAGGCTACTCCAAATGCACACTTGTGCAGGTTCAGCTTCATCCGATACCTTCTCAGGGTCTAAAACATCTCTTCTAGGTCATGAACGTGATCGACGAGCTGTTTGGGATTTACCAGCATGTTGTCAACGTATACCTCTATTGTCTTGCCAATTTGTTCTCAAAACATCATATTTACTAATTGCTGGTAGGTAGCCCTCGCAATTTTAAGCTTGAAAGGCATCATTAGGATTTGATTATACCCCAAATAGGAATCCATGAAGTTAAGGAGCTCGTGCCCTACTGTCGCGTCTATAAGCTGGTTAATCCTTGACAAAGGGAAACTATCTTTAGGGCACGCCTTATTAAGTTTTATGAAATTGATACACATCTTCTACTTCCCATTCTTTTTCTTCACGAAGACAGGATTGACCACCCATGTGGGGTAATGCACTTCTCAGATGAAATTATTTACCAAGAGCCTATCTACCTCTTCCTTCAGTGCCGCATAATATTTGGCTGTCATTGGCCTTCTCTTTTAGCAAACTGGTTGAACTTGGGGATCGATATTCAGTTTATGGGACATTATATTTAAATCGATACCCACCATGTCTTCATGGTTCCAGGCGAAAAACGTCTATATTTTCCTTGAGAAATTTTGTTAGTTATGCTTTCACATTGGGTGGTAGGTACTTTCCTAACTTTACTGCCTCGCTAGCTCGCATGTCCTTTAGCTCTTTTACGAGTCTAGTGGCTCGCTCAGTGTCTACCTCTTGAGTGTCGAGGTTATGGCTAACTTCTTTTGCACTCATTGCCTAGGATTCTCCTCCGAACACCATATTCACCTTCTTCCCTTGGACTTTGAGTTTAACCGCATCCTCGTAGCAGCACTAGGCTACCTGCTGCTCCCTTCGCATACATCTAACCTCGTTCTAGGTCAACAACTTTATGGTCAATGTCTTGATTGATGTCACCATATCAAAATTATTCATGGCGGATTGCCCCAGCACCACATTATAGGCCAAGGGATAATCTATAATCAGAAAGTCCATCATGACAGTTGCTTGCTGGTCGGGGTCCCCTAAGGTGAGTAGGAGTTTGATTCCTCCCATCGGGAGTATCCTATCTCCAGTAAAACTGTAAAAAGGCTCAGGTGAAGGATCTAGCTGACTCGTGCTCATGCCCATCTAGTCAAAGCATCCCTTGTACATCATATTAATGAAGCTTCCAGTATCAATCATTATCCTTCTCAGCTCAGCGTTGTCAATCTTTGCCTAGATGACAATCGCATCATTGTGAGGATAATAAATTCCTTGTGCATCTTCCTTTAAGAATGAGATGTTGTCCAAAGCTACTTTAGCCTTCTTGGTGAGTCTTTCACGTTCCACATGACTCGCAAGAAGAACACGGCCCGTCGCTCTCACATAACATTCATGTGATCGGTTCGAGGTACCAACGATGTGAGGTCCACCATGCATACTGAAGATTATCCTTATGGAGGGTGCTTCCTCACGCTCTGGAGTTTGGTGATGTTGTGGCACAGGTTGTTAGGGACGTGGGGGTCACCGTCCCATGGATCTCACCATATGGTCCTTTAAGCGGCCTCTCTTAATGAAGTCTTCAATGGCGTCCTTTAGTGCCCTACAATCTAAAGTGTTGTGCCCAACTTCACTATGGTAGGCATAGAATTTGTTGCGATTCCTCTTCTCAATAGGGGCCTCTAGGGGCTTGGGCCTGCCAAAATCTTTATTGTCCCTCTCGGTCGTGTAGATCCTATCTGGAGTATCCGATAAGATGGTATAGGTATCGTAGTGACCTCGAGGTTGAAATTGTTCATTCCGAGCCTTCTTCGTGGTTTGGCCTCCTGAGCCCCCCTTTTGGCCCTCTTTGTTGCTCCCACCTCCACTTCTCTTCTTACCTCAATTGGAGGTGCTCGCCTTCTCCTTTCTGTTTGACTTCTTTGAACCGAAGGTTTCTTCCCATCAAATCTCCTTGGTAGCCCGTTCATAAAACTCACCCAAACTCTTAACGGGGACTTGTATATGTCCCTATACAGTTTCCTATCCTTTCGGAGTCCAATTGAAATTGCAATGAGGACATTTTCATCGACGAGTTTTCTATATTGCTAACCTCACGTCGGAACTTGGTGATATAGTCCTTGAATAACTCATCTTTCCTCTAGAAGACCATCGTTAAGGACGGGGCAAGCTGCTTCTTTAAAGCCCTATACTGATTGAGGAACTTCGTTTGACATTACTCCTAACTCCTTATGCTACGAGGTAGAAGACTTCTGAACCATGTCTGTGGCACCTCTCCAAGCGTGGCGGGAAAAACTCGGCACTTCACCAACAGATTGGAAATTTGCAGGTCCATCCGGACATTAAAAGCATCCAAATAGCTGCAGGGATCACTATCCCCATTATAGAGAAGGATGTTTGGAATTTTAAATTTACAAGGAAGGGTTTCTATTTTAATTTGGCTATAGAGCGGAGTTCTTTACTCGTGGGATTCTTGGTTCCCCTAGGACTCAAAGTTCTTTTCCAACTGCTCCATCCTTTGGAGTAGTTTTTCAACCATTGGGTCTCGAGACTTAGATCGGTGACTGGAAGTTCACCAGCCCCTTTTGTCTCGCTTGCTACAAGAGTGGTGGTTAGAGGTTTTATGCTTCCTGCTGTGCTCGCAGGTGGACTAATCGCGGTCTGTCTCTTGCTCACGGTCGGTTTCGTGAGAGCTGTCATTTCAGTGCGAGCTTTCACCTTATTGGTCATCTCCCTTGTCTTTCCAAACTCGGTGGACTTCAGACCTTAACCGCGAGTTAGATGAGTGGAGCGAATTAACTCGATGACACTCAATCCTAGTTTGTTCTTCATGCTGAGGCCCTGGCTGATGACATCCACCCTCAGGTGTAACAACTTCACCCTGCCTAGGTGCACCTTGGGCATGCACCTAGGCCAATGCTCTAACCATGTCAGCCAACTCCTTCATGGTATTCTCAAGTGCTTCCTAATGTCGATCAAGTGCTTCTTAGCGTTGTTGCCAAGTTTAAGCTTTATCGGTTTTAAGAGCCACGAACTATTGCCAAATGAAGGAGGCTGTGCCGACATTGGCACCTGTCATAGGGGCAACTATATTTCATTGTTGTGTATGACCTTTGAGTTGGCCAGTAGGGATTTCTATACTCCCGGTGACTTTTACTCTCACCATTGTGCTTAAAACAGCTTATCAGGGATAACAAATGAAGAGCGTGTAGTGAGGGGCCTCCTTCTAGTACCAAAATGTTGACACCAAAGTCCTGTCAACATATCCAAGTTCAGTATCACCCCAGACTATAAGTAGAATATGGTAGAAAACCAAAAAGAAAGATACTGGAAGAGAAGAAAGACAATAAACACCAGAAGTTTTATTGTGATTCGGCTAAAGCCAAGTTGGCCCTACGTCCACGTTGGTTTTGATTGTCACTAAAGGTTGTTTTTTGAATACAATGGCAATGCTCTCTCACAGTGTATAGTGCTCTCTCTGTGTTCCGGCAGAGTTTCTGCATGTAAATTTTTCCTCTTTTTTTTACAATGACCACCCCTTCCTATTTATAGAAGGGGAGAGTTACAAATGTAATTTTACAAGTAACAGAATAATTATTTCCACCGCACCAGGTATTTAATGCTTGACGCCAGGTAATTAATGTTAGGAAAATCATTGTTGGACTTCTAGGGGTTGATGTATCGGTTTAGAGGCTGAGCTGTCAATTGGAGACGTGTACCTTAGATTGCTGACTGGGCTCCGTACATGTGTTCGGCTTGCTGACCTCGCGACATAGCGTTGTGCTGGTGGGTGAGCTAGAAGCTTTGGCTTGCCTCGCCGTACTTGCTTAGCCGCTCTCCTCGTGGTCAGTCGAAAGGACACCCCTTTCACTGATGAGTGGAAGGTCTCCTTAGCGAGCTGCATTCCTGACCGCGACGTCGCTCATCGCCTTCAGCTCGCACCCAATGGCTTGGTGTCCTCGCTGAGTGATTTCAATCTCCAATTTGGGCCTCCTCCCGGTTAGCTATGCCTCTTACTGGACTTCAGCTGGCCCAAATCGTACTTTCTCGAAAGTACCCATAACAGTCACTTATACTTATTTAAGTCATATATCACTTTTGATATTATGTAAAATATATAAAAAATATAAATAAATTTTTTTAAAAAAAGGGATAAATAAACAAATTATATCACAAACCAATTAAATTTCGATGAAAGATAACATCAGAAAAAACAGATAATCATTTTATGAACAGACGTCATCGAGTGCTAACACCTTTCCCATACGTAATCAATCCTCGAACCTAAACTCTAGATTACGTAGGCTTTATTTCGGTGTTCCAATCACACCGCTAAAGATAATTGACGATGACTCCTTTTACTTGTTCATATTTGCACACCTTTTAAATTTGCATTTCACACCTTTAATCTCATACTATAATCTTAATATTTATACATGAGGTCTGCCTATCCGGATCGTGCACCGACATTGGGGATGTTACAACACTTATATCATGCAAATTTTATGTCACACTGTTAAAAGACTCTCCCTCTTCTATTGGTCTCTCTTCACCATAATCATTCCATCATTAATAATCATATTTAAATCTAAATTTACATAAATCAACTTTAGCATCATCTGGAAATAAAAATTTTCTATATTTATGTTTAGAGCAGGCCATCTTATTTAACTATAACATAAATAAATTGGCTAAATTTTTATAAAATCGATAAATTCTTTCATCCCATTAAGAAAATCTATCTTATACCAATTACATCCTAGAAAAAATTTATTATACATCCACCTACGATGTTTCAAAATTTTCATATTTTGTTTTTCAAAGTTAATTGAAATAGAAGAAAATTACTATATATTTATTGAAATATATAGGAAAACTATTTACAGAATTTTCATATTTAATAAATAATTTCAGTATTATATTTTCTCTTACTTAGTAAAAAAAATAAATAATAACTAAATCTACTTATAGAAGTAATAATTAATATTTACAAGACAATTACTCATTTCAAATTTTAACAAAATCAAAATATATATAATTTCTAAAATAAAAATATATTTTAATTCAAAATATACATAATTTTTAAAGTATTATCAATAATATTATTATGTTATTTAACTATTTAATCTTATAAAATATAATTTAATGTATATATATAGATATATAATTTCTAAATATAATTTAATAGATATAATTAGTCAATTTTAATTCAGATATATAAAAATATACTATTAATAATCAAAAATTAACTTCAACGACTTTAAAACTTGTCAATAATTAATTAATTAATTAATAACTAAATATATATATATATATATATACTAATTTCAGTATCTAAATGAAATAAAAAAATGGTGCACAAATTAAACTCTTAAACTACGAAAAGCACTCTAGCATAAAAGAAGTAACAGATGTTTGTGATTATATATTTATTTTTCAATTAAACTACCTCTGATTCTGCAGTATCAAACGTTGAAATGTCTATCTTGGACTATTTCTCTGCCCTTTTTTTTTTTTTATTTTCTTCTATCAATGTTTGATGTTTCTTTGGTACTTTATTTTTCTCTTGTCATTTTGATTGAAGGCATTACTCTTTTTTCTATCATATTATTTCTTATAAAACATAATTTGAATCGAATTAAGCTTATTTATTTAATTTTAATTCTGATTATATTATATTTGCAATTAAACTACAATAGGAGATTATGCTTTCTGGTAGATTTTTTCACATTTGCTATAGAAGAATTGGAAAAAATAAATAAATAAATAACACCACCTAAACACAAATGATTACACAACATTATTCTAATAAATGGATTTGTCGATGGTAATGCCTTGCTATTGTCCAATCTATTGCAATAGCTTGAACAATTTTTGGCGTTGAACTTGAAATTACACCACGAGGGCATTTCTGTCTTAAAGGTGCATCCCCTAAAGCTTCAATTGTTGGATTAGGGGAACATGGAGGAAGGGTCAGGGCTGAAAGTTGATCAGAACCGTCAATTCAGGACTTATATATTAGCCGATGCAGATGGCTAGCTCCTCTGCCTTTCAATGGTCTTGGCGCCTCCACCGCCACCTGCTACGGATTCTACTCACCGATTTTTCATTTTGTCACCGCTCTGAGGTACGCTTTCATGCCTAATGCTCCAATTTCTTAGCTTTTTTAGCTGGGTCTTTATAAATCTCTGCAATGGTCTGTCTTGTAATTTTATTTTCCGTGATTTCTGAAATTCCCTTGCCTGTGTAGGAAATTTATGCAAATCATTTCTCTTCCTTAGCTCGGACTTGATAAATGCAAGCAGAACACAGTAGGTCTGTAGAAATTTTATTGAAGAGTCAGATGTTTGTTAATCCGTAAATCACCGATTGATTTTAAGTTTACTCCTTTCAAGTAGCAATTTTAAGCTCAGGATGCGAAATTAATTGTAAATGCCGTGGTTTTGAGGTGCTCTGTACATCTCTCCAGTGATAATTTATTAGGTTTCTCCTTGATGAAGCTTTAGTCAATTGAATCATCCTCCATTCATTTCTTCGATCACGAGCTTTACAAAGTTCGGTTTTTTAATATATTTCCTGTAAAGTAAATAATGCCTTGAACTATGATAACCATCACTGTGAATTTCTTGACTAATTGATGGCTCTATATTGTTACCATGTGATTTATATTGCATGAGTGGTACTGCTTGCTTTACAGAAATATATTATCTAAATTACATTTTCATGTGTTATTGAATTTCTGTTGCTTCCTAACGGGGAAGGAGGAGAGCTATTATGGTTAAAGCATACACACAAGAATACATCTACAAGCACCCGTGGGAACGGGTAACTTCTGCATCCTGGCGCAAGTTTGCTGACCCTGAGAATAAGCGTGTGTTATCCCATATTCTTGAAGTTGACACATTGAACCGGAGACTTGACTCTCCATCTGGGAAGCTTTATACCACAAGAGCTATCACTATCCATTGTCCAGGACCATGGTTGGTCCGTAAAATTGTTGGTCAGGATATTTGTCACTGTGTTGAATCAACTATAGTGGATGCTCAGTCGCGATCAATGCAACTAACTACTCGCAATATCAGCCTCCAGAAGTTCATAGAAGTAGAGGAGAAAATCCGGTATGATCCCCATCCGGATAATCCAGATAGTTGGACTGTTTGCCAGCAGGAGACTCGTATACGTATAAAGCCATTATCAGCATTGGCATCTATGGCAGAAAAGGTGGAGCAGCGATGTGCTGAGAAGTTTGTTCAGAATAGCGTCAAGGGTAGAGAGGTTATGGAGAGGATCTGTAAATATCTTGAAGCGTAATCTACCGCGATGGCTCTGTAATTTTGTGCCATTGAATATTGATTTCATATTCAGGTTTTTGTAGTTCAGCTTTTAGGTCTAAAAATGATTAAGAAAATACTGTGCGATTCTTGGAAGGTTAATCTTCTTTTTCTTCCATTAGAAGAGGGGAAATAAATATTTTATCTCTTTTGTAATTGCAAAAAACATATAAATTTGCCAGATTTTTTTTGTGCATGTTTGCCATTTCCTCTTCATTTAGATTCATTGAAGAAAATTTAAGTAAATGTGTATGCATAGTTTTCACGTATTATGGAACGTATGTGGCTCTCAAGTGCAAGATTCACATGCGCTCTGTAGTGTACTAAATGCAATGCATATTATAGCGTGTGTCTAATACCACTCAAAACTCAGCAGAAGCTGAATGTTTTACTTAAATCTTAACAAGGCGTTAAAAGAGACCTCGGGGTGGGACTCCATTGAGGTTTATAGCATTTCCTTTTCTTTTAAAGCATGCCGTGTATGTGTTTCAAGCAAGGGAGTCAATTACAAAGCATCGTTTTCTTCTTGCTCGAGTCAATTTCAAACAGTTGAAATTGTTCATGACATTATTTACAATATTGGGGAATGTTTTTCATCTGAGAGAATATAAAGCAAATGAATCTAGAGTCAAATTGCTCTTGTTGGGGTGCGAGTGGTGTAAGCAACAGTGAGAATTACGTACATTAGGAAAAGTTAAATCAATCCACGCTCTGAGCAAGAGTGAGCGTTGTGCATGAGCAGAGCCCTTTTCATAATTGCCTAGATCCCTCCCATTTTTCCGGATGTGAACGTGACAAAAGCATGCAGAGTTTAATTATACTAAGCAAGGTAAACGGATTTTATCACAATGCCTGCTCCATCTCTGTCCACCATTCCTGTCCTTCAGAAGTGTAAGCCTTTTTTTGTTTTCCCCTCTGTCACTATAATTTTAAATTAGAAGAAAAAACTCATTCACTGAGAAAACAAGATTGAAGGATCCCGGCATTTATAAACTTGGCTAAATACAGTATACCCAACTGATTCCTTATAGTGATGCGCAGATAAATTCATAAATTGCCATGAAACCATAATATTTTACAATCCCAACATGTCTATGGATGCTCTTGAAATCATCTGTAAATTGCACATACCATTCTGACATGTACTACTACAGAGACGCCATTAAACAGAATAGTCGCATTACAAAGCTAACACCAACTTCCACCAAACCAGCACAGATTTAAAGACTAAAACACGGGGCCCAACATATATATTTTTGCCAATCACACGAAATAGAGTCCTTCAAACTGCAGAGATGTCCTAAATCCATGTCCCCCACCACATATAACAATATAATAAGAACACCGTTAAAATATGCAGGGCACTTGGGTCATCTCATGATAGAACTGAGCACAATATCGTCAAGGCATGAAATTTCAATACACCAGATCTAGATTTTGTCAAGCTTCTCAGCCTTGACAACTGGGTTTGCTTTAGCAATGGCATCACGTGCAGCAGTGCGGTAATCAAATGGGCAATTATGCTTGTCTGAGTAGCGATGTACAGCACAGAAAAGGTTACCACATCTACAATTGAACCCTGTCAAACCAACCCGCTTATTGCAGCTGCTGCAGCGCTTCGGACCATCCTTCGGCTTTGCCTCAGTATTCTCCTCTGAGCCAGAAGCAAATGAAGGTTGCACAGTGATAGTTTTAGGCTCTACTGAATTGACTGGGATATCCACATTGGCAGCAACAACAGGTTCATTTCCACTGCTGCTTGATGACACATTCATAATATTCCCAATGGATGATGCTGCAATCTTGGCCTGCTCCTGTTTCAGGATCATGTCTTTGTGGCACTTGGAACACATGTTCATTGTAGCTGCACTCCCAAAAAATCCACAGTTGTTGATGCACAATATAGGACCTTCTGGGGGTGCTTGGCATCCGGTCTTGTCATGGTCCATCTTTCTTCAAACTTTCCTGAATCACAAACAAATATTTAAAAATGTAATAATCAAATTACTAATTTAATAACACAAAAATGCTGCTACTGAGTATATCCTCCACTCCAGTATCTCTTGTTGAGCATATGATGCAAAGCATAAACCAATAATAATAGTTATAACCCAAAACAAGCCTCCAAATACATGCATACTCATGTTGTGAGTGCAATAACACAAGGGAAATATATAAAAGGTCAGTACTCCTCCATCTATCTTAGCATGCATATGCAAGCTCATGCAAATAAATAGGGCCCAGAGTCCCAAACTACATTAATAGTCAAAAAAGGGTAATTATTCATGAATATCCAGCTACATAACCAACATAAAATCATATTCAGCGAGAAACTACTAGCAGTTCATTTCAAAATATTTTTTTCGAAAAAGACAAACAGCTTAAATTGTGATCAGTATACTGAAGAGAAACAAAGTGGAATGATTAGGTAAAACAATTGCAATGTATGACTTTCTAGACGCCGATGGAGTGGGTTTTCCTTGTTCTAAATACAAGTAATATATAGCAATCCTCACACACCACAGCCAGGCTCAAAATGGAAAACTAATTTATGTATAAAATTCCTCACACTAAGGATTACACATAAACTTGACCAGCAGAAGTAAAAGGAATTTTACAGCATGCATATCTATTTCAGCTAGCATATACCAAAGTAACATGGAAAAGCTATCTATGTATGATACTGGCAACGTTCTTCTTACTCAAATATAAACCTGAATATAATTAAGATGGTCAAGCACAAATGATAAACATACAAACTGAAAACAGTGTAAGATCACAGAGAGAAGTAAACTGAGTTTTTCAGGAAGTGCAATGTTCAGCAAAGCCCCGTTTTTCCTTTGCATATACAATTTTGCAACTCACAGAAGCACTCAATACATTAGATGGGTACTATATTACACTACAATCCTTTCAAGGTCATTTACAATCACAAATCATCACATCCGTATCAGTATTTACAGTAATAGACTACACACATATATAATTATGCCTTAGCCACTTCAAACAAGTCATCATGATAGAAATTGAATAATTAAATACACATGATTTCGGGAAAATTTGAACACATTTTTACATCAACTTACTATTAACCGACATGAGCAAATTCTTCACTTGAACACTACTGAAATGTAAACAGGCCCAACAAACAAAGTTTTGATCACGAGTTACAGACAGGTCCATAAAATATACCCAGAACATTTATACATATCAATCAATAACAGAGCCCCAAACTCCAACACATGCTTCTCCGTTTTCAGCATTAAAACATAATTAAATAATTTCAAATTCAATAAAGCACCGTGGCATGTGATAAAAAGGCACTAACCCTCTTAACTTTTTGTCCAAATCTGCATAATAACTTACCATTCCCAGCTAACCAGAGGTCAGATTCCTTTAAATAATAAGGACAACGAAAAACCAGACAAAAAGCATTATTACCGTCGAAACAGTTATTTAATCCATCCTTATACTGCAAACATAATCTCACCTGTTATCCAGGAAGAAAAATAATCTGGGAAATGAAACCTTCAGGCTGATCTACGAACTCAGAATCGCATCGGATATGAATCCTGTAAGCATCAAATGAAATCAGAGGATTAATTAAACGATAATAGATTAACTAGACGGGAAAAAAAACTAGGACAACAACTGAAAATCAAAGGGAAATGAAACCCTAACCCTAGTAGATTTGGGATCGGTGAGGAGAGAGAAAACAAAGCCGACGACGGAGGGGTGAGAGAGAAAGAGATGGGCTTCGCTGTCAGTCTCTCTCTCTCTCTCTCAATTTAAAAGGCCTGGTTTCTCTGCCAAGGAACGCTCTATACTGATTAGAGGCGACGTGGGAAGACATAATTGGGAGCGCGTGTTAGTCTGACATTCCGAATTTGTCCCTTTCTGAAAATATTATTAACAGTTTTGCCAGCTTGCGTAGGCTTAGTTAATAGCAGTGGCGATGACATAGCATGGGTACCCATGGATATTTCATTAAGTGCTAATTACGTTAATGGAGAATTTGGTGTGGTGGAAGGCTAATCATAATGAAACCACCCGTATTCGGTATTCCTTTTCTTACGGACAATTTACTCTCATCATGTTGCTTTGTTTTCATCCTATCCTTTAAGTTTTTAACCCCAATGAATACCTATTTCTTTTTTAAAATAAAGAGATAAAATGCATGTGAATATCTAATTTCAACTAATCAACTGCTTAAACCTAAACTGAGGAAATACATGGCATCGTGAGTTGAGTAAAGTGTTTCAGCTTCATAAATCATAAAATTATAATTTATAAAAATTTGCGTATGATATAATCTGTTAATTTTAGATAAAAATTATATAAATAACAAAATATTAATGATGTTAATCATAGGTTGATTTTTTTATATATATTTTAACTTACATTAGGTAAATCAAACCCAATTCATATTATAAATAAGTAAAGTATATTTTTGTTCTTTTCTATGTAAGATAAGCATTAATTTTGTGTAAAAAGAAGGAGTAAAAATTTATTTTAATCCTAAACTAATTTAGTTTATATTAATTTAATCTATGGAGTATTTTTAGTATTAATGTAATTTTTCAGTTATTCAATTATACATATTTCAGTCTTTTTATTAGTTTATTATTCAAATCCTTAGAAAAAAGTAATAATATAACAAGTAATTTGACAACTTAATAACATTAGTGTTAATATGACTATATATTTATCATTATTCTTATTCCAGAAAGTCAATTATTGTATTTGATAATTTTCTATTGATTGCTTTAATAATACACTAACACAGGGAGTTGATTAGACATTAACCAATAACTAAAGGATTAAATTGAGACTAACATTCTCCGAGGGACTAGATTAAGTGTAATTAAATTAAACACTTGAATGATTAAATTGATAATAAAATTGTTTAAAGGACTAAATAAATACAAGCTAAATTAAATGTTTAAAATATAGGTGAGTATCTAATTTTAATGAATCGACTACTTAGCCCTAAATTTCCTCCTTTTATCCACTTCTGTAATCAGTTTTTTGTTACACTTGGAAAGTGTTTGGTAAATAAGTTTTTAACAGTGTTTACGTGATTTGAGAGGATTTAGCGAATTGACTAGGTTAATTTATTATTTTTAATATTTGATAAATGATTATTTAATTCTGCAGATTGATTTTTAAAAAATTAATTTTAAAAAATTGAGGTATCCATTATTTTTAATTAGCTAATTTATATTTAATGTGTAAAAAGACTATATTATCCATGTCTAATTCAATTTTTGACATCTGATCTATTTTATAAAAAAATTATAATTATTTATTTTTAAAAGAAAATCTAATAAATTATAATGATTTATTTTTAAAGAAATTTTTAATAAATAATAAATTATAATTATTTATTTTTTAAAAGAAAATCTTATAAACATAATAAATTATAATTATTTTTTAATTATTTCAAAATTATTCATAAGTGATAAATTGCATTTATGTAAGATTTCTTTTCCATTACTTTGGATAGAATTTAAGTGCTTTATTATATCAATACAAAAATTTAAGTCATATCTTTTTGTAATTGCATTAGATTAATAAATCATATCAAAATAATTAAAATATATTCAAAATAGAAAAAATAATATATAAATCGGATCATTTTCAAATTTGAGTCACAAAGCCTTTATACTATACTTAATTTTTTTCATAAAGTTTTATATTAAATCGAACACATTTATCTCTTTAAATCACTCAGAAGATGGATATTGAATATATTATCATTTATAAATAATTTTAAAGAAAGATTATAAAAATTAATAGTTATAAATATTAAAGATAAATACCTTACCATTAAATTGTGCAAAGGCATATTTCAAACATTAAGGCTTGATTGGGAGGATTAGATGGAATAGTTTTTTTCCTTAGAAAAATAGTGAGAATTAATCAATCTTTCAATTATTATTATTAACAAACACTAAGTTAAAGGATACATCCTCTAGAATTGAATAATACTATAGACTTATGGAATGTTTTTGATTGCATTTTATAAGTAGTTTTGATCAGATTGATTATATTATCATACCTTAACAACAAAACATGTTAAAGATGCAGGAACCATGAATACAGATTTTAACACTTCTGCATAAAAGGTAACTTCATGCAAAGCTTTTCTTTTTTAAAAAAAAAAATTATTTATTATGTGCCAAATATTTTCTAATTTTATTATTGATGCGTTTCTATTGCCTTGCTTCTTCCTGCTCATGTGGCAATATGACTGTGCATTAAAGGTGCGAGCTACACTGTGATTGCAGTTTGTATTCAGGGACAGAGTCAAAAAATTTGACTTGGGTGAATTATATAAAAATATATATATAATATTATTTATATAAATTTACTTTAATAGAATAAATATATGATATTAATATGTTTTGTTACAATTTTTATGAAAATTTTAATTTCTTATAACATTTTTACAAAAAAAAAATTATAATTTTATATAAAAATTAAAAAATTTAAACAATTTTCATAAAACAATTGTTAATCAATAAAATCACAAATTGTTGCACACTTGTTATAAAAGAAGTTCATATAAATTATAATTTTTTTACAAAATAATTACAAAATTTATACCAATGATCCATAGAATTTTTAAGTAAAAAAATAGCCAATGAAATATTAATATTCACATGTCATCAGAAGAAAAGAAAATGTATAATTATTTTAACTCAGTTTAATTTTAATAAGTTGAATATCATTTATTAGGTTTGTACATGAATCAAATGCTTTCAAGTATGATAAATTGTTAATGCTATAATTTATTAAAAATATTTTTAAATTATGTTATATGATAATAAACATTAGAAGAATTACTTGTAATTAAATATGATAATATTTTTAAAATGATAAATAAAAAAAGAGAAATATTTAGATAAAATTGTTTAGAGATAGATACAATATATTTTTAAGTGTGATTCTATAAATTTTATATTGGACATACAATATTTATATATGATGTATTTCTAATTCATTGTATCATACAATATTTATGTATAATATATTTTATTTTTATTTCATTATAATATTATTTTATTAACTAAAAAAATAATTTAATACAAATTCTTACTTAGAGACTTGTATAATAAATTAAAAATAAATTATTTAACACATATATAATAATAATTATGTAATAAAATAGTTAGCATTAAAAGAGATCAACGAATAATGTGACTCCGTCCCTGGTCGTATTGCAATAATTGTCACACTGTGAAGAAAGTGAAAGAACGGAGAAGCACAAGTTTTTACGAATATAAAAGGGAGGTTTTCAGGGTACAAATGTCTTTTTGTTGTATGAGATACAATATTCTTTGGTACATTGGGTGGGTGACATGTGACTCATGATAATTTTACAAGACCTATTATAGCATGTTAAAAACCTGTAGAGCTAATTAAGATATAGTCCTTCAAATAATCATGAATTTCAAAAAGGGACACAAGGGGGTGAAATTAGAATCATTCTCTCATAGTTAAACATGAAATTCATATTACTCATTGATACAAGGCTCTAGACTTGTTCTGCTCACTCGTTGCCCTTTTACCCATTCAAACCCAAATTGAATTTTAGTGCATAGATGTTTGAAAGTATATATATATATATATATATTTATTGTCGATGCATAATTTTTTTTAACTGATTGGATAACAATTTTGGTGAAAAAATTACATCTAAAAGAAAATCTAAAACTTTTTTTTATGAGAGAGATAAAAATAAGCCTGCACGGGAGATAGGCTTTTGCAATGAATATAAATTGAAGAGATTTTAGTATGAAAAAAGGCCAACCTAAAAACAGAAAGAAAAAAGAAAAAACTTTAAGGTAGTGTTTGATTGGGGCTTTTAACACCTAGGTAATGAAATCAAGTATTCTTTTCCATTACCTATTGTTTGATTCATACTTACTTTATTCCATTCTCTTACTTTTCCTTAACCTATTCCCTTAGGGTATGTTTGGTGCATCTGATAGTAGTGATAGGATAGGATAAACTATCATATCCTATCTTTATCAAGTGTTTGGAGAACTAACAGGATAGGAATATCCAATCAGATTTATTATCCTATCCAACTCCTTAGTTGA
>JANHAO010002641.1:0-28302 GCA_026873985.1 Saraca asoca
GTAATTTTAAATATATTGTGTGTAACAAGTGTCCAAAGTTATAATTTTTTTAACAAAAATTGCATAACAGAATATTTTTAAAATTCCATTTTTATGAATAAAAGGTATAAATTTTTTATAAAAGCACTTGAAAACGCACCAATACGTATCTTCTTCTACTGCTTAGAAATCCACCAATAAAAAAACCGCCTGTGACAGAAAGTTAAAATTTGTGATCCCCAGACCTTTGTCCAGTAGAGACGGATTCTATGATTTGGTTCGATGAGTGTATGTTACGTTACTCGAACAAATCTTTCTTCTCTACAGCTGAATTGGGGCGTACGGTGTCTTTGTTGGATACGACTAATATCTCAGAGCAGAATCGGTTTATGCCGCTACTGGGTGACACCATGAACACCGTGGCGGAGGAGGCAGCGAATGTTGGAGCTGCCAAGAAGTTTGCCACCAAAGAAGCACAGTTCAGAAGCTTTCAAAATCTGTACACGCTTGCACAATGCACGCCAGATTTGTCAGTTGAAGATTGCCGTAGATGTCTGGAAGCAGCAATTGGGATTTTGCCTAATTGCTGTAATGAAAAGGTAGGAGGTAGAGTGCTAACTCCAAGTTGTAATGTTAGGTATGAACTGTACCAGTTTTAGCAGGTGGCAGAAGCAGAGCTTAACCCAGAAGAAGAGAGACCAAAAGGTAAAGTGGAATCTTGGGTCCGTGGCTTTTAAAAGAACTGGAGTGTTAAAAGAGGTTGGCTTTTGGAAATTTTGCAAATTTGGGGTTACAAAGTATATTTTGTTCCATGTCATCCTCGGCATATATGCTAGGGATGAAAATGATGATTATTTGGTCATTCAATGGAAGTTGTTGCTATTGGTGCACGAAAAGGATGAACTTCAACTTTAATAATCATTGCAATTGCAGTTCCAATTGTGATTTCTTCATTGCTTTTTCTTCTTGGGCTGCTGGCTCAAGACTAGAAGGCCAACAAAAAAAGCATGGTTCAATGTCAAAAGAAAATGGTATGGCTGTAAAGAGTGTATTTGATATAGAACTAAAGTAGAACTGCAAATTTAGCTATTATTACGTCTTTGCTACCAACTTAACTTTATATTTCTTAATTTCACGTTGAACATCTCGCTTGATCTTAAAAACTCATTTGCATCGAATAGGTTTACAACTAGGAGAAAATACCATCAGATCCCATATATTATTCTTATATATTAAAGTCAATTCATCTTCTATAACATTCATCCATTCCAAAGAATTTGTACTATGAATCGCATTTGAAAAGTTCATGGGATTTGAGTCATCATTAATATTAAACTTATATTCTTGCAAATATATCGTGTTGTTATTTGAAATTGCTTGTTGACATATCTTTTGAGATCTCCTCAAAGGAACCTTTTTAGTTGCAACGTCGGGTTCTCAGTTGCACTAATCATTTTGTGGAACTATCTAAAATGTTCCAATTGATAGTCACTATAGTGGGACAACACTTTGTTCTACAGTCATTGGTAGAACAACATTTTGTACTTTTCTAAAAGAAATGACATAAGATGCTTCATTCTTACTTTTCAACTTATCCTCAAAAATAAATAGCATGATTTGACTTAATAATTAGTAGAACGAGTGGGATAATAAAACTTGTTGTCTCTAGAGCCGCTACAATAATCAATTAAGTATTCATTTATGGTATTTAAATAAAGATTTTTAATGATTGCATTGTATGGCCTCACCTCAGCTTATCAATCCCAAACATAGAAATGACTTAAACTAGACTTTTTCCTATACATAAACTCATATGAAGTTTTAGGCATAAATTTGCTAAGGGCTTTATTCAAGACATAGGCAGCAATTTTCGAAGCATCAACCCTAAAAATTCTAGTAAAGAAAAATAGGTTATATGATTACTACTTGTGTCAATGATCAGTTATATAATTGATTATAAGAGTTCTTTGGATTGAAGTTTTTCTCCTTAGATTTCCCCTTTTTCCTTTGGTTTTGTTTGCTTATATGATTACTACTTGTTTAATGTCTGTTTCTAATTAGTTGATCACCAACCCCCTCATTTTCTACTATAAATACATTAAAATTAATTACTAATTTTTGTGGTTCGACCTGTACTCAACGGTATTATAAGTTCAGGTAATTCAGTATTATTTTTGTCAATCTCAACAACTGTCAACACAATAGAAATTTAAATTACAAGAATTTAAAAATATGAATGTAGCACAACAAGAATTTAAAATGTAAACTTGGCATAATATGTATTAAAAAATGTGAATGTGGTGCAACAAAAATTTAAAATGTGAGCATGACGAAATAGAAATTTAAATGATAAGAATTTAAAATACGAATGTGGTGTCACAAAAATTTAAAAATATCAATGTGGCATAGTAGAAATTTAAATATGTGGACATGACAAAGCAGGATTTTAAATGAAAAAAATTAAAAAAAAAAGAATGCAATTATGATGCAATAGGAATTTAAGTAACAAGAATTTAAAAAATTCGAACGTAGCGTAATAAGAATTTAAAAATGTGAACATGGTGTAATATGAATTTAGAATGTGAATGTGGTGCACAAGAATTTAAATAACGTAAATTTAAAATGTGAATGTGGTACAATAGGAATTTGACTAACAGGAATTTAAAAATGCAAATATGGTGCAATATAAATTTGAATGACAAGAATTTAAATTGTAAAGCACCAATAATTGAAATGATAGGAATTTAAAATGCGAATGTAATATAATAAGAATTGAAATGACAAGAATTTAAAACTATGCACATGGTGTAGTAATAATTTAAATGACATGCATTTAAATATACAAACATGACATAGTAGGAACTTAAATAACAAAATTTTAAAATATGAGAAAATTTAATGGGAACATGTCTTGATATTTTTTAGTTGGGAACATGGCCAAACAAGGATTTAAAGAGTGATGAAAATAAATTGGAATCATAAAATAAACTATAGTCAAAAATGATTTTTTTAGTGAAAAATAATTTGCAGTCTATAATTTTTTTTTTTAAAAAAAGGTTGAAATGTACATTTGCAATGATGATTTAAAAATAGTAAGAAATCATATCGCATTGATGACAAAGCACCATTATCTTAAAAAAAAAAATGTTAGGCAATGCCACAACCATTAAAAAGCATCATCATACCATTAAAAGCATTCATCAAATGCATTAAAATCACAAATAGAAATGTAAATTGTAATTTCAAACATAAGATAAACATACACATATAGATTTTTTAAAAAGGTAATAACTTATGTTTGCAACAAAAATATACACATATATTTCCAGCAAATTACATTGGCATATGTCACAGAATGTATGCAAAAATAAAAAATAAAAATGTGTATGTCTTGTCAAGGAAATATTACTAAAAAATGGAGTAACAATCAAACAATAAAAGAATAAAAGGAATAGGGGAAAAGCATATATAAATACATAAAATAAATAATAGAGCAAAAATAAAATATCCATAAATCTTATCCAAGCATTTTAAACTAAATTAATTGAAATCAATTATTTCAAGCTTATTTTTAATTTAAAAAAAAAAAGATCTTCATGGAGGGTCTTTGTAAAAATATTTGCTAATTCATTTTTGGAATTTATAAAATTAAGCTCATATCTCCTTATAATCTTTTATAAAATGATGTTTAATTTCAATATATTTAATTCTAATATGTTGAATAGAATTTTT
Source organism: Saraca asoca (assembly GCA_026873985.1). Classification (NCBI taxonomy): domain Eukaryota; kingdom Viridiplantae; phylum Streptophyta; class Magnoliopsida; order Fabales; family Fabaceae; genus Saraca; species Saraca asoca. The sequence continues at coordinate 3,712 of JANHAO010002641.1, forward strand.
AGTCAAATTAATGGCACTAGTATTATTACATAGTATTGGGATTTCATTAAAATTCAAACCATAATCTCCAAGTTATTGCTTCATCCACAATACTTATCTAGAGCAACTTCTAATTGTCATATATTTAGCTTCAATTGTGGAAAGAACAACTGATGCTTATTTTTTGTTTTACCATGAAACAAAGCATTGGCTAAGGAAGTAACATGCTCCACTAATACTTTTCATATCTAGCTTATATCTAGTAAAGTCAACATCAAAGTATTAATTAAGATCAAAACATTTATTTTTAGGATACCACAAACCAAGATTTTTGGTACCAAATAAATATCTAAAGATTTTTTTTTTCACAACCATAAGGTGTGACTCTTGGGGCTTAGAATGATACCTTGCAGATAAGCAAACATTAAACATAACATTTGGTTTACTAATGATTGAATAAAGAAGTGAGCTAATCATATCTCTATACCTCTTCTTATCTACCGATTTATTATTTTTATCTTTATCAAGTTTAATGGATAGGCTCATGGGAGTGCCAAAGATTTTTGCATTTTTTATCCTAAATCTTTTTAAAAGATCTTTAATGTATTTAGCTTAGTTAATAAAGATATTTTCATTGGTTTGTTTCACTTAAAGTCCAAGGAAGAATGTAAACTCTCCCATCATACTCATTTCAAAATTAACTTTCTTGAGATTTGTTCCTTGTGCAAGAGTTCTTTAATAGATCAAAATATAATATCATTAACATAAATTTGCACAATCAAAATATCATGTTCAATATTTTGATGAAAAGAATAATATCTAGTTTTCTTCTTGTGAAACCATTTTTAATAAGAAATTTACTAAGTCTCTCATACCAAGCTTTAGGAGCATATTTGAAATCATATAAAAATTTTGTGAGTTTGAAAACATGACTAGGGTTTTTAACATCTTCAAATTTGGGAGATTGTTTAACATAAACTTCCTTATTTAAGAAACCATTCAAGAATGCACTTTTGATATTTATTTTATAAAGCTTGAAACTTTTGAAGGATGCAAAAGCAAGTAGCATTCTAATGGATTCTAGTCTAGTAACAAAAGCATATATTTCATCATAGTCAATTTCTTCCTATTGATTATATCCTTGTGCTATTAATCTTGGTTTGTTTCTTACCACTTTTCCATATTCATCTAGTTTGTTATGAAATACCCACTTTGTGCCAATGATTGATTGATTGAGAGGTTATGGCACAAGGTTCTATACTTCATTCTTTTCAAATTGGTTGAGCTTTTCTTGCATGGCATTGACCTAACTCTCATCAAGTAAGGATTCATTGACATTCTTTGGATCAATTTGAGAGAGAAAAGCTAGGTTGTTTGGGTTGAATCTCTTTGAGGATCTTATTTGGATTCCTTGAGAAGGAACACTAATGATATATTTCATTGGATAGTTTGACATATGCCTCTATTCTATAGGATAGGTTTGGTAATGTAACCTTCGAGTTTGCTCTTTTGGTTGCTTGATTTGATCCTTTTGCTCTTTCGAGCTATTTTGCTCTTTTGGATATTCACGTTATGGTTGCTCCTTTTAGACATTTGATGAATCTCCATTTGTCATGAAGTCATCATTTTCTTCTAATAGCTTACTCAAAGGTAAATCATTAGTTTTATTAAATATAACATGCATAGATTCTTCTATTACTAGAGTTCTTTTATTGTAAGCTTTATAAGCTTTGCTAGTGACAGCATAACCCAAGAAGATACCTTCATCTGATCTTGAATAAAATTTTGCTAGTTGATCTTTCCCATTGTTCAAGATATAATATTTACATCTAAAAGCATGAAAGTAACCAATATTGAGTTTTCTTCCATTTTAAAGCTCATAACGAGTTTTCTTTAAGATGTGATGTGTCAAGCATCTATTAATGATATAACAAGAAGTGTTTATGACTTCCATTCAAAAATATTTCTGAAGATCATTTTCACAAAGTATGGTTCTAGTTATATCAATTAAAATTATATTTTTTCTTTCCATTATCCCTTTTTGTTGAGCAGTTATAAGACATGAAAAATTATGGATAATCCCTATTTCTTTACAAAAAGTTTCAAAAAGGTGATTTTCAAATTCTCTACCATGATCATTCTTAATGCTTGATATGTTCACACATTTTTCATTTTGAATGTTTTTGCAAAACTTTCCAAAGATATTAACAGTCTCATCTTTATGCACTAAAAGGAGTACCTAAATATATCTTGAGAAATCAATAACAGTAACAAGACCATACCTTTTGTTATGAAAACTCTAGGTTCTTGTAGGACCAAAAAGATTCATATGCAATAACTCCAAGGATCTTGAAGTGAAAACAACATTTTTAGGTTAAAAAGATGATTTTATTTATTTCTCTTGTTAGCAAGCATTGCATATGTGATTTTTTTTTTTTTAAAGTTGATTTCAAGAAGGCCATTTACTAAATTGTTTTTGTTAAGATTTGAAATAAGGCGCCTAAGCCTTTTATACCAAAGCCAACTTTGATCACTTGTTGAAACAAAACATTTTGCTTCCTTGAAGGAATATCCTTTAAGGAAATTGCATACATGGTAATTTTTTTCTTTGGCCCACAAAAGATATTTTGTTATTGAATACACTTTGTACATAACAATGAAAGGATTGAAATACAACTCTACAACTCTTGTTACAAAGTCGACTAATACATAAGAGACTGTGTTTGAGTCTTTCAATCATTATGAAATTATTGATATGAGATGAATAATTAATACTAATTTTATCAATACTAACAATTTTGCATCTTGTGTCATCACTAAAAACTACTTCATTTTTTTGAATTGGTTTGAGAGAAATAACCTTGCTTGGATCTCTTATTATATGTTTTCAGCAACCACTATTAAGGAACCAATAGTCCTTTTTAACGCTAACCTTAAGGCTAACCTGTAAAAAGGAAATTATCTTATCTCAGGCACCCAAATTATTTTGGATCCTTTTAAATTAGTCTCTTGCTTTTTTGAATATTGCCCACTTCATACCCAAACATTTAAATTATAATCAATTCAATAAAATATATGCAATACATTGGATTGCTAAATGAAAAATTCTTTAACTATTTGATTTTCATACCAATTTTGTGAAATTAGTAATAGATAAACACTAGATTGGTTAAATAATCATAATTAATGAGTTTAAAAAAAATGAACCCATCAATAATGTTCGACAATGACCCTTTAATTTTATCTTAAATACATTGGCATTAAATTTTCGAGTTCTTACTCAAAATTTTATTAGTTATGTAAAAATTTTGATTTTTTCTTCAAATTTTAAACCCACTAAAGAAAAATATAAGAGAAAATATACAATAACATTGAGGAATAATAAAATCATAGAATTTACTTTTTTTAATCAAAATAATCTTACATAAACATACAAAAACTTAGGAGCAAGATAAAGAAAAATTATAAATTTGATTTTAAAAAAAATTGGAAAAGACATTCGATATATAAGGGGTGGTATAAAAAAACTTAGAAAATATAAAAAATACAAATATAAAAGAATTAAAAATATAATAATAATGGAGTAGATAATCAAATAAAACTAAGATAAACACTATAAATTATATAATATTATAGAATTAACACATTTAATTTAGTTAATGAAACAATGGAGGCGGCAAATGATAAGATAGTATAACAACTTAGTACTATTAAAGTTTTTCACCCTAGCATTTTGTATTATAATAATGACAAGGGTTTTTGATTCTCTTTGGAGAAACAAAAGATAATTTCCTCTCTGAATTAACCCCAAAGTATTAAAATAATATTTTTTTTCTAAAATAACAATTTTAAAATTGAAGTAGCAAGTGAGTATTATCTAAATTAATCATAATTAAAAAAATAGTCACAATTTAAGAAAAATATTTAAGTAGTTAGTGTACTCTAAATCTTCTAATTCTACTTTAAGTCACTAGCTTTTACAATCATTTTACACTTTCAAAATTGTTGTCCAAATATACAATTTTTTAATATAAAAAAATAAATAAAAAATATCAAATAATTTCTATTATTATATTAATGCACATTAATGAAAATAATACTAACTAAAATACTTTATCTTTAATGGCTTGCATTTCACTAAACCTAAGAGAAGCCATATCTAGAAATATCCAAATAAAAGAGAGTGCAATGCACATTAATAAAAATGTTAAAAATTGTATTAGAGGTATGAAATACTAAATAAAAATATTTTATTTTTAATGGCTTGCATTTCATTGAATCTAGGAGAAGCCATATTTAGGAATATCCAAATAAAAGATAGTGTACCCAAATAAAATAATATTGATTTCAATATATATTTTAAAATTATGATTATATTTCATTTAAAATAATACATTAAATCAAAATATTACTAGGTCTACAATGGTATTTAACTTTTTATATTTAATTTGATTATTATAAATTGCTACAATATATATTACCTTTAAAATAAATTTTGATCACTAAATTTTCTGTTTTAAATTTATGATTATATTTTAAATATAAGATATGATTAAATAATATACATTTAAAGTAATTTCATCTTTTCACAAATTTAAAAAGATAACCTATCTAAATCAAATAATATTAATTTTGATAAAAATAAAAATTGCAACAATATACAATTATTAAATTAAAAAAGCTAAAAATTTTTATCACTAAGTTTCCTATTTTAGAATTAAAATTATATTTTGAATTAAAATATAACATATGATTATAAAGTAAAACAATATAATTATATTTTAAATATAAAATATAATTAAATAATACATAATTTAAAGTGTCATATTCTTTCCATAAATTTAAAAAGACAGCATACCTAAATCAAATAATATTAACATATATTTAAAAAACATATTACCAATAAAATAAATAACGACATTAGTATATTTATTTTTTTATTTAGGTTGTCAATTTAACATGTAACAAGAATTCATTCTTTCTCTCTTTTTTATGGTTTTGTTTCAACGTTTCTACTTGTTTGAGTTTTAAGTAATGTATACTTTGTAAAATATTATATTATTTAAAATGAATTTTGAATTTTGTAGCTGTGCATCGAAGTATATGAGAGTTTAGAGAGCAAAAATTTTTTGTCATAATTTGTTATTATGATTTAAAATAAAATATATGTATTAAATTTTTATATAAATTACAATAATATAAAATTATGTTTAGAAACATATTTGATTATAGAGCAACTCAATGAGTATAATAAAAAAAATAAAGAGTATATTTGTAATACCCAGAAAATTAGGAAAAATAAAAAGAAAAAATTTAAATAAACTTTTGAATTTGGAAAGGACTAAACTGAAAAATCGATAGGGACTGAATTGAAAAGTTTTATTTTCGGGTGGGGCAAATTTGAAAATAATGAAAAGTTCAGGGGCAAAAAAAATGGGGAAACCGGTTCAGCAGGTCACCGGTCCCCTTGTCTTCTTTTTTTCTTTGGATGTCTCCAGAAGCTGCGAGCACATTGAGCCCCCATTCGGCCCGATTTTGGCTTCTCATCTTTTGGCCTTCCTCGCTCGAGTTCTCCGGTGATTTCCGATAGTCCATCACAAGCCAGTGAGCGACCGGCCACGTCCGAGTCCCGGCACGTCGTCGGGAGGCTAGCGAAGCTTGTTATATTCTTGCCCGGTCCGTCGGGTCCGAATCACGTGCAGCGGCCGGCGAGTTTGGGCCGTTCGGCCATGGCAGCTATAACCACCGTGCGACGCTCTCTTACCAGCGGTCACTCCTCTTTTCTTCTTCGACGTGAATATTGGTTAAGTAGCCTTGAAGTAGTTGGAATTTCTTCTTCCCCTGTTTCATGGTTGGTTTGGCCAAGACTGGTTTTTGGGTCGCCGACGGCATTCCGATCGGCGACGAGCTAAGGGTAGCCATTTTCGGACCCGGTGAGTAATCCTAGATCATCAGATTTATTTTATAGTAGCTCTACAATCGATTTTTCAAGATATTGTGTTAAAGGCTCTAAAACAACATAGTTTGTTCAATAGTCTCTACAGGCTCACCGGAAGCATCCCAGCTCCGGCCGAGCTGGATACTAGTACTTTAGACCCTAATGAACAATCATAGAATAAAAGATTTATTTCGTAGTAATTGATTTGATAGTTATGAAGATATGTGTGTATAAGTGTAAATATGAATACTTGACGAATTTGAAATATTTTGCTACGAAATTTGCTTCTGAAATACTTCTAAGAAATTGTAGGAAGTGAAATGTTGAAGTTTGTACTTGAATGTGAAAAGATAGGCAGTTTTACTTGTATATGTGAATTTCTGTAAATTCTTGTTTGCTGTATGGATGATTGGATGCTCTTGGTTGCATCCATTTTGCTTATTGGTTGTTGAATGAAATTTTGGTTTGCTGAGTAAAACTGGAGCATACCATATTCCTATATACTATATTCTGGGTATATTAAATGATAATTGTTAATGGTTGGATAAGTTTTGGTCACTGTCTGAATGGTGATTCACTGTTTGTTGTATAAAAAAAAATGTTGATTTGTTGTATTGTGTTAACAAGTAATTTTATTAAGTAAATAATAAAGTAGTAATTCCAATAAATTGAAATACTGATGATGAGTTTATTCTGAGGTATTCTCATCCTCTGTCTTCTTCTCTTTCCTGCTCTCCTTCTCTCTGCATATATATATAACTCATATACTTCTACACCAATAAATATAAAAACTGGAAACCTGATGGTAATCAGGTAATATCTGTAAACAGCCTTTAAGGTTGGGTAAAATCAGAAGAACAGCCGGTATGGCTGGGAAATACAATGAATAGTCAGAAAGTCGGTAAAAGCCCAAGAGGCAGTAATGAAAAATATTGAAATGCTAGGATCACCAGTAAGAGTTTCCTTGGAATCTAGGTGTTAATAATCTAATGTAAGATATATATATATATCTATTGTATAATATATTAATATAAATAACTTCGCTGAGGATCCAGTGTAAATTCCTGGGCAACCCGCAAGTGCACCTGTGTAATATCTGTTCTATAGGAGCAATAAGGGGGTGATTTGAACTGGTGTAATACGATTAGATATGGAGATCTATTCTGGTTCCCTGATCAAATCCCTTTGGTTCTGAAACTATTGGTTATTCACAAGAAACCCTCAGGTGCACTTGTGACCACCTGATGTCTGTTGGAGTAATAAGGGGAAGGGTGGAATAAAATGAAATATCTGTATGGTGTTCTGGACGGGAAAGGAGGAAAATCTGATCGGTTCTGGTTACTTTTAGAATTATCTGAATCCCATCAGCATTCTATAAATAAAAAGAAATACATTCTGAAATACAAAGAAATAAAATAACGAAAGTGTCAGTAACGGGTAATAATAATAAGTATATATTGTATTTATGATATGTAATATAATGAATATAATTTGGGTCACCATGTATTTGTTTCCTGCTGCGTATATGGCCTATATGATTTGTCTATGGATATATTGTAATATTTATTATATTATGCTTGTAATTAAATTATGGATGCTCAATAGGTTATAAATGTTTAGCTTGGGCCACTGTATACCTATTTATTTGTTTATCAGGTTCTGATGTGATAAGGCCTTGAGCCTCGGCGTCCAAATTATAGGGAAAATTCTGTCAGATTTTTGGCAGGAATAAAAGAATAATTAAGAGTCAAAACATATAGTTAGGCTTGTAGGAGGTCTCCTACGGGTGATCTTCTACGCCGGTCACGGGCCCGGAAATTGGGTCGTGACAATATCTTATTAATTTGCTTACAATATAAAATTAGAATAATATTGTTGACGTCGGATTTTGGTTCTATCCCAAACTCCGGCCAACGGGGGATTCTTTGGGATCTCAGTCCTGTTCTTGATTTGCAGATGAGAAAAAGTGAAACAGATGATGTAAATGGTTGAAGAAGTATGAGAAAAGACACTCGATTTTACGTGGTTCAGCTAAATCCAGATTTTGCTGGACCCTACGTCCACGGTAGAGATTTCACTATTGTAACTTTTGTGGGATTTCTGTTTACAAGGATTCGTCCCCTTTTCTTTCTGCTAACAATGCAATCCTATTTATAGAGGAAAAGTGAGCTTCTTGCATTAATTACAAACTACAGTTGTATTACATCAAATAAATGAGAAAAGACAGTGAAAAGACTATAATCCGGTTGTTTGCAGCATATAGGCTATGATGGTGGATCCTTTAGGCTGGTTGTAGGCTTATGACCGTTGCTTGACGTCATTTCAGCCATATAGAGGATTAGTGATTTAGTGCTGGAGTTCAGTCTTCGCAATCCTTACGAGGCACCGAGGAGGCGAGCTCGGTGCTACTTATAGAGAGGCCAGCGAGCTCTTGTGAGGAGGTCAGCCATTTATAAGTACCTTGCTGGGACATCGTGTAGCGAGGTAGAGCTCGCTAAGGAGGAGCTTGCTAACATGCTCCTAACGGTCAAACAATCTTCTTTTATTTGAGGACCCTGAGTTTGCTGCCTCACATTGGGGTCATTTTCCATAACACAAAGCTTTTTGAAGGCTTCTTGCTGAGTCGCTAGAATTGGTCTTCATTTCCTCGGGGGCTCGTCCTTGCGAGGCCCATTTTCCATATACAACATAAGCCTCCCAACTCTCAGCTTGCGCAGTGAGCTGGGAGTTTGAAGACCGTCTTAATTTTACTTTGGTCGAAAGTTGAACTGTGGTTTCCCTTTCCCTAGGTTTTGTTATTATCGAAGCACATTCGGTAATTACAACTGCATTTAAACTGGTTCTTTCTAGAGGCAATTAATGTGTGTGGTTGGGGGAAGATGGATCTGGACCCATTAATGAACCATTCCTTGCTCTATTTAAGGGGGAGACCATCCTCCGATTTTTGTCGCTTACAACAAATCATGGAGTACCCTAATAAGCCACCTTCGAAACTTTGGTCCTTCCTTGAGGCATGTATGGTATGCTACATATGTGATTCGGAAGAATTTTCTTCTCTGGTAATGTGGAAGGATCTTATATGGATCCCATATTACGTCCTCCTGGTCCCGTCATGGGGCAATTGTTTGGCCGGCCAAGCTCTTGAGGCTTCCTGGATAGGTTTCTTTAAGAGGTGTAGGTGGTCGAGGGTAGATGGGATGCAACACTGTCATCGATTGTGCATTTGAAGAGAAAAGAGTGGCGTGTTGTTCTCAAAACATGACCATCCACGGCTAGCTTCTTTTCCTCTTTTCTTTCTCTTTTGCTTTCTTTTCTTCTTCTTTTAATGAGGGTCTCTTTTGCTCCTCAACTAGCTTGTGATTTAGGGTTTTGCAGTGTATTTTACCTTGTTTTGTATTCAGAGCTTTCTGATGTAAACGTTCCTCGCTGAGGTCTTTTAATGAATAAAATTACCTTATTTTCCATTTTGCGCATGGCTCGATTGATCTGGTCGGCTTGTATGCACCTGAAAAAGAGTTAGATATACGTATACTTAGTCACAAGCGAGTTGTGACTTAATCCGAGTTCGTATGAGGACTGCAAATTAGAGTGAGTGATAAAAAGATTAGCACACATGAAAGCTGCGACTTTACTTTAAACGCATAAGAGCTGCGAAGTGGAGAAAAGTGAGCGATCTCATGCTCAAAAAGATTAGCACGCATGAAATCTGTGACTTTACTTAAACGCATGAGAGCTGCGAAGTGGAGAAAAGTGAGCGATCTCGTGCTCAAAAAGATTAGCGCACATAAAAGCTGTAACTTTACTTTAAATGCATGAGAGCTGCAAAGTGGAGAAAAGTGAGCGATCTCGTGCTCAAAAAGATTAGCGTGCATGAAAGCTATGACTTTGTGGGGTGGCCGATCTTGTGGCCGGGGCGATCTTGTGCCCAAGGGGTGTATTTTACAGCATCCCCTACACCTCAGCGAGCTCAAGGCTTAACTGGTGAGCCATTTTTGAGCGTCTCCACGCCTCAGTGAGCACATCTGCTATGCCAGCCAGTCAGCAAGCCCACAGCTCAACTGGCTGAGTGAGTTTATTTTAAAGTGTCTCCACGCCTCAGCGAGCCCGTAATTTAACTGGCTGTGTGATTTGTCAATTCGTATCCAGATTGGGCTCCGGGGGAGGACCTTAAGTAATAGATCAGAGTGCTTTTGCCTTTCATATGACTTATGACAGATCGACAACGTGTGAGCGATGGATGTTGTTATTCTATCAAAAGGAAACTTTGTATTAGTACACAAGTTCAGGAGGCGTTAATACAATTTACAGATAATCATAGAAGTTAAAAAATTGTCTTGATAGTAGAGGATCGCTCTTGCTCAGCCCCCTGGTAGTGGGACCCATGCCGTTGCTTGGAAGGCTGCATAATATAGTCATGCAGGCATCCTCTTTTAATGAGATCTTCGATGGCGTCACGTAGCGCCCAACATTCCGAGGTGATATGCCTGAACTCGTTGTGGTATGCACAGAATTTCCCTCGGTTGACTCTGGATCTACCAGGCGTTTTTAAGGGCGGAGGCCGTTTGAAGTCTTCCTTGTCCTTCTCCATTGCGAAGATCTTGTCTTGAGCATATGACAAGATGCTATAGGTGCTATGGCGAGCTTGAAGCAGGGGCCTCTTATCCTTTCCCTTCTTCACGGACCGAAGCTCGGGGTTGTCGTTCCCACTTTCATAGTTGCTTCTTTTCTTATTCGATACCAAACTGCCTGCCTCAAGGTTTCGTGGGCCGAAAGTTTCGTCCCACCTGACTTGTTTCGTGGCCCATTCATAGAATTCTCCCAGGCTACTCATTGGGGATTTGTACAGGCTTTCAAACAGTTTTCCATCCTTACGGAGTCCCGTGGAGATGGCAGTCAGAATAGCTTCATCCAAGGACTTCTCGACATTATTGACCTCGCGCCTGAAGCGAGCAAGATAATCTTTTAGCGTTTCCTACCTACCTTGGAAGATGGTAGCGAGATGGCACAGGGGCGCAAGTCACCTTATCAGTGCCTGATACTAGTTAACAAATCTTTCTTGACACTCTCCCCAACTAGCAACGCTGCGAGTTGGGAGGCTTTTGAACCATGTGCGAAAAATTTCTCCAAAGTAGCGGGGGAAAACACGGCACTTGACTGAAGGTTACAAGCCTTAAGATCCATCTGGATATTAAACAGGTCCAGATGACTGCATGGGTCGCTATCTCCGTCATACAATGGGATGACAGGGATTTTTAACTTGTATGGTAGAGTCTCCTTCATAATCTCCCTAGAGAAAGGAGTTTGCTTTCCAAAACACTCCCGGTCATTTCGGGCTCGAGGGCACTCCTCCAAATGCCTGACTCTTCAAAGAAGACCTTCCACCATAGTATCTAAGCCCCCCAGTCCATGACCAAGGACCCGATGGTTCACTCCGTTGTTCTGACCGCATGGACGGCGATATGGCTCTTGTTCCCGGTCTACTTCGCCAGAATATTCTACCTCAGGCATGACGGGTTCAGCCTGTGCATGCACATTCTAGGTTTGCGCCTGTACCAACAGCGAGACTATTTTAGTCAATTCCCCCATCATGTGCTTAAGCCTTTCTTAGTGCTGGAGCCAAGCCTGCAGTTCTTCAATGTTGTTAGTAGCGAGAGCCGATTGCACCGGACCGGCCTGATGGAAGTCAGCGGCTGCTCTTGTCACAGGGGCGGTGGACGAGCTTGTCGTCGAAACATGGCCGTCCAGTGTCTGGCATCATGCGCTCGAGGCCCTAGTAACTCTTCTTTTGGCCATGGCAATGAGAAATCAATCAGAACAGGTGAGATCCCCACAGACGGCACCAAAATGTTGACGTCCAATTTTGGTTATATCCCAAACTCCGGTCAACGGGGGATTCTTTGGGATTCCAGTCTTGTTCTTGGTTTGCAGATGAGAAAAAGTAAAATAGATGATGTAAATGGTTAAAGAAGTATGAGGAAAGACACTCGATTTTACCTGGTTTGGCTAAATCCAGATTTTGCTGGATCCTATGTCCACGGTAGAGATTTCACTATTATAACTTTTGTGGGATTTTTGTTTACAAGGATTCGTCCCCTTTTCTTCCTACTAATAATGCAATTCTATTTATAGAGGAAGGGTGAGCTTCTTGCATTAATTACAAGCTACAGTTGTGTTACATCAAATAAATGAGAAAAGACAGTGAAAAGATTGTAATCTGGCTATTTGCAGCATATAGGTTGTGGAGGTGGATCCTTTAGGTTGGTTGTAGGTTCATGATCGTTGCTTGATGTCATTTCAGCCATATAGAGGATTAGTAATTTAGTGCTGGAGTTCAGTCTTCGCGATCCTTGCGAGGCACCAAGGAGGCGAGCTCGGTGCTGCTTATAGAGAGGCCAGCGAGCTCTTGTGAGGAGGTCGACCATTTATAAGTGTCCTGCTGGGACATCGTGCAGTGAGGTAGAGCTCGCTAAGGAGGAGCTCACTGACGTGCTCTTGATGGTCGAACGATCTTCTTTTATTCGAGGACCCTAAGTCCGCGGCCTCACCTTGGGGTCGTTTTCCATAACACGAAGTTTTCTGAAGGCTTCTTGCTGAGTCGCGAGAATTGATCTTTATTTCCTCGGGAACTCATCCTTGCGAGACCCATTTTCCATATACAACAAATATAATATTATTTTATAATCTTAAACTTTTTCTTAGCAAAAATAAAATTTATTACTAAATTTCTTTTTATCACTAAATTTATTATTTTATAATTATGATTATATTTTAAATATAAGAATATTATCAAATATATTTTGGAATTAAAATATTCTATAAAAAATATTATATGTCTTGACATCCGCGATTTCTCATATATATATATATATATATAATTTATTGACTTTTTTTTAGCGACTCCAAATTTTTGAGGGATATAATATAAAAGTTCTGTGAACAAGAAGTTAAGGATTTAAATTCTACTTCCAACTGTATTTAATCAAAATTAAATCAGTATCATTATCTCATTATTAAAATATTTTTTTTCAGGTTTGCATTTTTTTACAGGTGTCTAAGATATGAGAAATTTTTTTCCAACCCATTTGCTTCTCTTCTTATCTTAATAGAAATTTAATTCAAATTTATTTAATAAATTACGTTTCTTTAACTTATTTAAATTAACATCTGATTAATATTATTTGACATCGTCCAATATTATATATCTATGTTTTAAGATTTATTTTTTCTCATGTTATCTTGTTAAAAAATTATAAATAACATTATTAGCATATGTTTATTTGTATTTTTTATTGTTTAACTATATATTCAGTAATTACATTAATATTGTAAATTAAACATATTTATAAAATATTTTATATACATAAATATAAATTATATATTAAATAATATAAATGAAATCAATAAATAATTTATTATAATATTAAATTACTTTTTAATAATTTTTACTTTTTATTATTAATATTTAAATTTTAATTAATTTGTGCATGTCATGGGTGCAATATTAGCAATTCTCAAAAGGAAGGCTTTCAACTTTCGAAAGAAAGGACGAGTAGGTGCTCTCAGGAGACGTTATGAACTATCAAAAGCTGAAATTCTCACTTATTTTGGGGATGTTATTATATATTTCAGTGATAATATGTATCGTTGTTCCTATTTAATGACAAAAAAATAGTTGTAATTGTTAATACATTAAAAATTAAAAAATATAATTTTTAATATATATGATTTCCACAAAATTAATGTATAGGCAATAAAAATATCAATTATTTTTTACTTGTTAAATGAGAATAAGAATACATGTTATGATTAAAATATATAAGTATTTTTTCTTACTCTTGAATATTTTAAAAGAAGAGAGATAAATATAAATTTAAAAGTAGGAAATATATACATCCTACAAATGTGAAACCCTCTGCATTCTTTGTATCCCAAAATGGAATTTGAATTCCCTTAATTTCTTAAAAATATTGAAAGTGTAAATTGATGAAGAAGATAAATACATATTTCTTTTTATTAAAGTGCTTGATCCCAATAAAAAAAATTATAAATTTAAAATGGGAGATTATGTATCATCCTTCCTAAATTTATTCTATTAATTTTTCAAAAAAAAAAAAAAACAATTTAGGATCCACATTTCAAATAAGAGCGTAACGAAGCTTTTCAGGCGAAGACATCAAGACATGACTGAGAGATATTGGCCACACCTCTTGATTTCTTGAAAATAATGTCTCCATAATCCTGCTCAATTTCATACATTACGTATTGACTAATCACTTTATAATTCATACGTGCACAGATAAAATATAATTTTATTATTTTTATTATCCTCAATTTTTTATATTATTAATTTTTTAATTTTTGAGAGATAAAAGACACAATATGTTATTTTAAAATTTATTTTTTATTGTGATCCACAATTTTAATAAAAAATATTTCTATATCTATCTCTCTTCTAAATTTATACAAAAGAAATTGAGGATATCCATATTCTTCATTTAGGGTCCATTTATTTTTATAGAAAACACCTTTATAGAAATGACTTCATTTGCTTATATTTATAATTTTAGTACTTTGACTTCTTTTAAATTATAATGAAATTCTGTACACCTCCTCTCTAATTTTAAAATTTACTTAGATATCCTTTGAAATATAAAAAATGTTATATTTAAACTTAAATTTGAATTTTTTTATCAAAAATAATGAAAAAAGATTATTATAGAGTTCAAATTTAATAATATGAGATATTCTAAGTATTTTGTGATAAAAAATATACTTTAATTAAGTTTAATTGATTAAAATATAATTGATGAAAAAATCAAAGTTTAATGTAAATGTAATATTTTTTTGACTGTTTAACATTAATTAAAATATATTTTTGATAACAAAATACTTAAAATAATTTATATTATTTGATTTGAATTTATAATTATTCTTTCTTATTATTTAATTAATAAATTATTTAAATTTAAGTTTAACTATTTAAGTATAGTAAGAAGATTTGCATAACATAAAATGTTTTATTTGATCAATGTCACGTATGTAGGTATAACGGAAAATAACTTCCATTTCTTTAAAGAGGAAGTTATTTTTCTTTATTACCATAATATCATAAATTATTTTATTATTTATAAGGTATACAAGTAACATGCAAATACTCTACTTTACTCTACTTGTATATAAGTAAATAAAATTTTCTTAAAAATAAAAACTTTCTAACATAACAAATGAAATCTTGTCTTGAAAGTTTTGTATATAATTTTATATTTATATTTTTGTTTAAATCAGAGGAGCCGAAGCTAGTTTCTTTATTAGGTAGAGTGCCTCTTTTTAAATTTAATATAATTATATTTATATTTTTAAAAATATATATTCATCTTATTTTTTCTTTATTTTAAATATATATTTATTTTTATTTAAAAAAATATGTATTTGTAAAAATAAAAAATAAATATAATTATATTAAATCTCCTTAAGTATATCCCACAGATATTTGTATGATAAGTGTCAACGATAACTTTGAAATTAATTGTCCCTTAAATTGAAATGTGTAGGTACAACAACTTTCTTTGGATATAAAAAATGTGTTGCGAACGTATATGGCGGAAGCTACCGTCTAATGAGTAATTTTTTATAATTTTTATGAAAGTTTATTGTGTGTAACAAGTGTCCGAAGTTATAATTTTTTTAACAAAAATTGCATTAACAGAATATTTTTAAAATTTCATTTGCACCAATACATAGCTTCTTCTGCTGCTTAGAAATCCACCAATAAAAAATCCATCTGTGACAGAAGGTAAAAATTTCTGATCCCCAGACCTTTGTCCAGTAACGTGTGCTCTTGCCTAGGATGTTCACAAAGAAACTTGTGAGATGCTTGAAAGTCAGAGACTCAAAAAAGTACAGTACAAAACTTTTGACTCTTCCCCCGTTTTCCGTCCATGACTCTTCTTGTAGACCCTGTCTGTTTGGCCATCTTTCATACGTAAGTCATTCCTGTCCAAACACCACCACTTTCTATCCCAATACAGCATTCCACTTCAATCTTCTTAATCTCCTTTCTTTGCTTTCCTCAAATGCCACCCAAGATTACGTTTTTTACAACACCACTATCGGTGTCAACAATCCCGACAGCACCTTCTACGGCCTCTACATCCACCGTGGAAGTGTCACCGCCGACGTATGCCGCGACTGTGTCTCCACCGCAGCTAGACAAGTTCTTCAAAGGTGTCCAGTAGAGACGGGTTCTGTGACTTGATTCGATGAGTATATGTTACGTTACTCAAACAAATCCTCCTTCTCTACAGCTGAATTGGGGCGCACGGTGTCTTCATTGAATACGGCTAATATCGCAGAGCAGAATCGGTGTTTATGTCGATACTAGGTGACACCATAACGCGGTGGCGGAGGAGGCAGCCAATGGCGGAGCTGCCAAGAAGTTGCCACCAAAGAAGCACAGCCTAACAGCTTTACAGCTTTCAAAATCTGTACACGCTTACACAATGCACATCTGATCTGTCAGTTGAAGATTGCGGTAGATGTCTGGAAGCAACAATAGGGATTTTGCCTAATTGCTGCAATGAAAAGGTAGGTAGAGTGCTAACTCCAAGTTGTAATGTTTGGTATGAACTATACCAGTTTTAGCAGGTGGCAGGAGCAGAGCTTAACCCAGAAGAAGAGAGACCAAAAGGTGAAAGTGGAGTTCGGTCCATGGCTTTTAAATAATTGGAGGTGTTAAAAGAGGTTGGCTTTTCGAAATTTTGCAAATTTGGGGTTACAAGTATATTTTATTCCTTGTCATCCTCGGCATATATGCTAGGGATGAAAATGATGATCATTTGGTCATTCAGTGGAAGATGTTTTTATTGGTGCAGGAAAAGGACGAACTTCAACTTCAATAATCATGGCAATTGCAGTTCCAATTGTGGTTTCATTATTGCATTTCTTCTTGGGCCGCTGGCTCATAACTAGAAAGCCAAGAAAAAAGCATGGTTCAATGATAGAAGAAAATGGTATGGCTGTAAAGAGTGTATTTGATTTAGAACCAGTGTAGAACTGCAAATTTAGCCAATATTACATCTTTGCTACTAATCTGACTTTATACTTCTTAATTTTACATTGGGCATTTCACTTGCTCTTAAAAATCCATTTGCATCAAATGGGTTCACAATCAACAGGAAATACCACTAGATCCTATACATTATTCTTATATGTTGAAGCCAATTCATCTTTCATAAAATTCATCCATTCCAAAGAGTTTGCACTAGGAATTGCTTCTGAAAGGTTCATGGAATCTGAGTTATTATTAACATCAAACTTATATTCTTGCAAATATATCATATAGTTATTTGAAATTGTTTGTCAATGTATCTTTCGAGATCTCCTCAAAGAAACCTTTTCAGTTGCAACGTTTGGTTCTCAGTTGCACTAGATCATTTTGTGGAACTATCTAAAATGTTCCAATTGATAGAGTCAATAGTGGGACCACACTTTGCTCTATAGTCATTGATAGAACAACATTTTGTACTTTTCTAAAAGAAGTAACATAAGGTGCTTCATTCTCACTCTTTAGCTCATCCTTAAAATAAATAGCATGATTTAACTTAATAACTAGTAGAATGAGTTGGATAATAAAACTTGTTCTCTCTAGAGCCGCTACAATAGTCAATGAAGTATCTACTTATGGTCTTTAAATCAAGTTTTTTAATGAATGCATTGTATGGCCTTATCTCAGCTTTACAATCCCAAACATAGAAATGACTTGAACTAGGCTTTTTCCTATACATGAACTCATATGAAGTTTTAGGCACAAATTTGTTGGAAACTTCATTCAAGACATAGGCAGTAATTTTCAAAGCATCACCCCACAAAAAATCTAGTAAAGAAAAATGGGTTAACATGCACCTTACCATATCCATGAGCCTCTAGTTTTTTTATTCTACAATACCATTTTGCTTTGGTATCCCCAGCATGGTGTAACTAACTTCTACTCCACACTCATATAGATATCTAGTAAAAAGACTAGGGTTTCTTTCCATCTCATCATATCTACTATAATATTCGTGACCTCTATTTAAATTAATACATTTAATTTGTGTTAACAGTGGATTTCAGTTTGATCTAAATCCAGCCAACCTAAGAAGTTCTTTTGAACACAAACTATAATCTGGTTGTGCTAATTGAGGAATGAGGAGATGGAGAGCAAGAACCACAATAACACAAAAGGATTTCTAAGGTGGTTCAACCAAATCGGGCAGCACCGGTCCCTATGTCCACAGTAGCTTTTATTGATTTGGAAAAGTTTCTATAGAGTTTTAGTATTAGTTTTTGAGCTCTCAAAATGCCTTACAGTGATCTCCCTCCTTTTATTTATAGAGGCTAGGAGGGTTACAAGTGTAATTTTACAAGTTATAATTATATTACATCAAAATAAATATATAAGACAGCCTACACTACTACAAAATAGCTTCTACAGGCTACTGGCTGACTTTTATAGATTGTTTTCTATGGGTGGGCCCTACACACTACTTCTTGTAGATCGATCCCATGAATCTTGGTTTGAGAGGGGTCCCTGCTTCAAGTTTACCCTTAACGAGCCTTTTGTTAGGTAAGAAGTTGTGTCCACAAGATGGGACTCGAGCTGTAGTTGCTACTGGCCTTCGATCAGTGAGGTCAAGCTTGCAAGCTCACTCTAGGTAAAGTGAGCTTGCATAGGATGACTTGTGAGCTATATGAGTCGAGGCTCATTCCTTAGTGAGTTAGGGCTTCACCTCATTTTGTGTTCGTGTAGCTGGTGATCTGGCGTGCTTGGCTCTTTCTTCATTTAGACTTGTCTACTATTGGGCCTTTGCCAACCCATTTTACACAGTATTAAAAATCACCTATAACATTAGCCCCCCAACTCTTAGCTCACTTCACGGGTTAGGAGTTGTAATTTTGCTAGCAAAGGGCTTCGTTCGTGGCTTATCATGCAATCAAAGTCTATGATCAGTTTGTCATTTCATCTGTTCTAGGCCATACTTTCTGCTATGCATGTTTCATAACCAATGGCGAGTCTGCCTCGTTCTCTTCCAAGGCATTTAATAAAAGTAGTTAGGACTTTTTCTGGACTCGTTAGTGAGACTATGCCAGTCTATTTAAAGCATGGGAAGTTCTTCTTTCTTCTTCATTAAGTGAACTAATGGGTGCCCTAGATAAGCCTTCTATATTTCTAATGATGTGCCTTTCTCGTGAGGCGTGCATGATCTATTGCATATGGAATCTTTATGAGCAATCCTTCTTCGAGAGGATTTAGAAAGATCTTACATAGATCTTGGACTATTTCCTCATGATGATGCCATGGGGTTTTGCCTTTCTAGCCTCGTCCGCTGGCTTCTTTTGAATTCTCAGTGCTGGGTAGAGAGCTAGAAAGGAGCTCTGAACTAAGGAAGGCGACAAGAAGAAGATCAAGGAGTCGTCGACCCTCTAATTGGTTTGTAGTTCATCCCAAGGAACCAGCCTTTTTCCCAAGATGTAATAGTCGTAGGCTTTTTAACTTGTATTTTGACTTTTTCTAATGTAAATATACCTTATTGAAGCTTTTAAATAAATGAATTTTTCTTCATGATTCTTGCATGCTTTGTTGAATATTCTACATATCACAGATGATAATATAAATTCTTGCAAATCATAGTAAAATGAAATATCCAGATAACCAATCGGTAGTGTTCCTTGGTGCATAATAAATTCTAGCAGAGTGTCTCGATGATGAGTAGTGTATAAGTAGGTCACATGAGAGTTGTGCCTAATAGTAGGTTGCATGAGAGTTGTAAGCATTAGGTTGCATGAGAGTTGTGCCTTATAAGCCATACCATAACAATTTAGTTGCTCAAGTTTATATTAGCACCTCTGCACCTCAACTGGACCAAAGGTCATAGTTGACAATGAGTTTATTTTGAGCGTATCCACGCCTCAGTGAGCTCACAGCTATTACAGGATTTGAGTTTATTTTAGTACCTTCGCACCTTAGTGAGCTCATGGCTCTTGTTTGATTTGAGTTTATTTTAGCGTCTTTAGGCCTCAATGAGCTTATAGCTCTTACTAGATTTGAGTTTATTTTAGCGCCTTTACGTCTCAGCAAACTCTCGGCTCTTGCTGGATTTGAGTTTATTTTAGCACCTCTGTGCCTCAACAAGCCCACGCCTCTTGCAGGATAAGAGTTTATTTGTAACACCTGGAAAAAAAAATTAAATTGTAAGAAGGACCAAATTGAAATTTTGATTGGGACTAAATTGAAAAGTTTTATTTTTGGTGGGGCAAATTTTGAAATAATGCAGAGTTCAGGGGCCGATTTGTAAATTGTGGGGAACCAGCCCAACTGGTAGTTGTTTCCACCGCCCTTCTTTTTCTTCAGATTTTTCTTTCTCTTTCCAAAAAATTATGGTGCTCTTTCTTCTCATTTTGGCTCTCTCTCTCTCTCTCTCTCTCTCTCTCTTTCTCAAACTCTCTTTGTCCAGCTCTTTCTCCATTCTCTGGTGCTGAGCCGATGTTTTTGGCATCCTCTGGCTAGTTGGTATCTTCTTTGGTGTCCTTCCAGCTTCCTCCCCTACAGCTGTGCTTCTTTTTTTTTTTTTCATTTGGTTGAAGTCAGCTCTTCCTCTCTTGTGGTTCCTCTATCATTTTCGACGATTCTCTCTCTTTCTTTCGGTGGTTTTGGTTGCCATCATCCTCCTTGGAGCTTCCTTGTGATAAGGACAATCTTGGTTACAGCTAGCATTTCTTCTTTCCTTGCTCTGGGGCCTGTTTGGCCAACCACTAGATTTGGACCGCAAGCGGCAAGCTGGCAATAGACACTTTGGAAACTGGTGAGCATTCTTAGAACAAAAGATTTATTCCATAGTAATCGTGTATTAAGATTTCAGTTCATTGTGTAGAAATCCTTATGTGTGAAATTCATGAAAATTGGTAATTTGTTGTTAAATTGCTTCATAAACATCCTCGAAAAAATGTTAAGAATGTTGATACTCTAGCTGTGAGGTCATAGTGGATTTTCTTACAGTGGACAGTTCAGAGTCTAAGGTGAGTGGACAATCCCTCTTACTTAATAATCCCATGTGTAAATATAAATTCTATCGTATGAAATAATATTATTATTCCTATTATATGATGAGACTTTCATATATATAGTTCAAGATGATTTTGAAAGCATATTTACATGTTGTTGGTGTTTTGAAATGATTGGCCATGATGAAACTATACATTTTCATACCGATTGGTATTATGGGATATGGTTTAACTGGTTTATGTATTTTTATATATGTTACTTACCCAAATATGTATTTTCATGCTATGTAATATGTTTCGAATATTGATTGAGATATTTGATCCATTGAAAATCATTTGGTAATCCGATGGCACATGTGATAATAGCCTGTGTGGTTCTTATGGTTAGCTTGTGTGGCTCTTGTGATTAGCTTGTGCTACTTGTGGTTAGCCTATGTGACTTGTGATTAGCCTGTGTGGCTCTTGTGACTAGCCTATGTATTCATGCTATTGTGATTTCTTTTAGGAATTTTCCTTGGATTCCAGTTGAGTATTTTAAATTAATTGTACAAGTTTAATGGTTTTCCATCTTATCTTATATTATGGAAATTGGTGATTCTATTTTCTATATTATGGATGAATATAAATTGCTTAAACTTGTTATGTATGTCTTGATAAATATTGCTTACTTGAAAAAGATTTTATGCTATATGATATGTTTAAAATGTTGATTTGAAATTCTAGATCCATTGGTAATTCTCTGGAAACCCTCAAGTGCACTTGAGATTAGTATATGTGTTGGAGGAATAAGGTTAGGGAGATATGTTTAGTGTAATAAGGCAGGATGGAGATATGTGCTATTGAATATGATATTGTTAAGATGGTTGCTTGTAGGAAATTACTCTGGGATCCTAACGGTAAATGAATACAATAGTTACTACAAGTATTTTATTATATTGAGATCATGATTGTTTGTTTCATTTTATCAAATAGTATGATTTCAATGAATATGGCTTTCATATGTAAATTGAGATTGCAACTGTAAAATGGATAACCACATTTCCATGGCTATATTTTATATATGTATTTTCAATCATGATTTTTATATGGGTTTTTTAAGTGATCATGATATTGTTTACTCACTGAGTTTCATTGAAACTCACTCATCTTCTTTCTATATATTTTTTCAAAGTTAGAAGCCCTTCTATACTTGCATCTAATGCACCACCTTCCGCGAAAATTGAAAGGTATAAAATGGTGATGTGATTTGGCAGTTCGATAGAATTGCATATGCATGTGTTATGTATGCTGATTAGATGCCCAGTAGGATGTGATTCATATAATCTGCGCCACTATTTAGTGTTATGTTGTCATACAGGTTTTGATGGGCATGTTTCCTTTTAATGTTTGTATGGGCCTTGTGGCCTGGTGTCCGGGAAACAGAGGAAACTCTGCTAGATTTTCATTAGAAATGAATACATGCATTTTTAGATATGTATTGGTGTGTTATGCCATTGTTGCATGGTAAGGCTTGTAGGGGGTTTTCTGATGGTGACCTTCTACATCGGTCACATGCCTAAGATAGGGGTGTGACTTTATTTTAGCACTTCTATGCCTCAGCTAATGAGTTGGCAATGAATTTTGAGTTTGACTTTGTCAACACAGAATAACTTTCTTCTTGCATTACATTTTACTAAAAATCATCAGATAGAAGGATTTAAGAAGTTTTCATTGACTTTTAAACTATAATACATCATCAATGTATAACCCTAACTGAGGCCCCCAACTCTTGATTGGGATCACGTTGGGGATGCTGCCCCATAGGATGCATTACATACTCTTTTAAGCAGCCTCTCTTGAGGAGGTCTTTTATCACATCTGTTAATGGCAAAATACGAGTTTGATATTACCCCAAATTGCAAGTTGAAGATATAAACTAATGGAAAAGAATAAGGAAAAAGAGGAGGAAGAATAGCCAACATCAGAAGCTTTTATCGTGGTTCGGCTAAAGTTAGATCGGCCCTTACGTCCACGGTGGATTGTATTAGCTTTGTGTGATAGTTTCTCCATGTAACTGAATGGAGATATAGTATCAATGCTTTCTCATTATCTCGGCAAAATGTCTATATGAAGTTTTTATTTTTTTTACTATCTATATTACAATGGTCTTCTCCCCTATTTATAGAAGAGGGGAGGGTTACAAGTGTAATTTGGAAAATAACAAAATGATTATCTTTGGCATATTAGGCAATAAATGCTAGCTGTCTAATAATAAATACTGGAAAAATTATTGTCAGACTGTTAGGGGCTGATTTGTCAATTTTAGAGGCTGACTTGTTGGTTAGGAATGTGGGCCCCTAACTGATGACTAGGCTTCCATACTCATGCTCAGCTCGCTATCTTAGTGACTTAGACTCGTATTGGGTGATCTGTTGGCCATAGGGATTAATCTCATTATTGGATCCATCTAGACTAGAAGATGGTCTGGGCGCTATGTTCCGTTCAGTGAGCTAGGTTCTCGCTTCAACTTTGACCTATGTTCTAAGGTCATGGTTAGTGAGCTAATACTTCTACTGAGTGACCTCAGTTATCGAGTGATTGGGGCCCTTCTTTTAGCTGGACTCGATTTCTTATTGGGTCTTGGCCAGTCTTTTTGCATTGTTTGGAAAATACCCATAACATCAAGCCCTCTGACTCTTAATTTGCTTTGCAGACTAGGAGTTATAGTCTGCTGACAAAGCCCTTGCTCACAATCTATAGCATTGTCAAATCTTTCACCTATAGTTTGCTATTTAGTCAAAAGTCTTTGCCCATAGCTTGCCAGGTTGTCATTTTGAGCCTCAGTCTTTCATTTCATCTGCATTAGGCCGTGCCTCCCATCATGGATGTCTTCCAATTATTAGTGTGATGGCCTTGTATTGTTATAGATCATTAGATTTGGTACAGTTGGATACCTTCTAGACTCTCTAGTAAAGTCAGGCTCATCTATATAAGGCATGGGGTGTCCTCTTCCATTCTTCACAAAATAACCAGAAGGGTACATTAAGTGAACTCCTTATATCTCTGAAGCTTTGGCCTTCATCTATGTGCTTTAAGGTGTGTATGGTTCATTGCATGAGACTACAAGGTGTGAATAGCCTACTGCATATGGTTCTCATGGGGTATTCCTCCTTGAGGACTCTAGAAACTTGTCCATAACCTTTTTTTGGTGTTAACAAGTTTAACTTCTCATTTTTTATTCTTTTGTCCTCTGGCGAGCTAACTACTTAGCTTCCGACGATGGCCAAGAGTTACAAAGCTGAGGGAGGAGCTTCCAGCTTTAGAGGTGGATTGGACAGAGGAGCTAAAATTGTCCAATTTGCTTGTTGGTCTTATGACTTGTTACCGCTCAACCCTTTCAATTGGGTTCTTTTGTCTTCTCGTTTGATGGTGTCGGGTGTCTTTAGGCCTCCAAGCAGCTTCATGAAACTAAAGGATGCTTTTCTTACTCAAGAGTGTTAGTCTGGATGGGTGCCCTAGACCAATTTGATTGAGTTCTATTGCATCCTGGACTATACATTCTGTGAAATAAATATAAAGGTTGTACATTCATCTTATATTGCATTCATCGTGTATTGCATACATAAGATGAAGCCTGTGGTGAGAAGTTATCTCAT
>JANHAO010002642.1:0-28095 GCA_026873985.1 Saraca asoca
GGCTACAACCAGAAACCGTGGAGGCAATTATATGTTCCCAAGATTGGTTGTGGAATGAAATTCAAGGTAATAAAATTTTACAATGAAGGCTAAGTATTTAATCATTTTTTATTTCTTTTTAAAATTAATTCATGCTATTATTTTTTTTTAGGTAATTCAAAATTATGTTTTGATAAGTACATACTCCATAAGGATAAAGATGATGATGTAAGTAAATGCATCTATTTATTTATTAGTCAGATTTATATTTTTTTTATTCATAAATTAAAATAATAAGCTCATTTACAATTGATTATGCTTTACAGGAATCAACTTCTATACAAGGTTCCATCCTATAATTTGTATAAGGTTTCATCACACATAGAATTAGCCAGTATGTTTTCTTGTTGTCTTTAGTTCATTATTTGATGTTAGTTTTGTCATGACTACTTATCATTTTCCTTTTTTTCACTATTTTACTGTGTTTTGATTGTTTTTTTGTGTTTTTTTTATTAACTTTGTATTATTTAATGAAAAATAGGTACTTAAAATTTAAAAAAAAAAATTCCCCATGGGGAACCATTCTCCCACGAGGATCGGGGATGGGGACCAATTTTCCCCTGACACTGCAGGGCTGGGACGGGGATAGGGATAAATTCTATGGCGGAGATCAGGGACGGGAACCACATTCCCTGCCCCCGCCCCTCCCTATCCCATTGCCATTACTAATCAATACTAGGTACTTAATAATAATGAACCTAAAACTATCTTTTTTTAAGTTTAACTTAATCATAATCCTTTGGCTTTTATGCAACAAAGCTATAAAAGTGTGTAGAATTTTATCACGCATAAGTAAATGAGATAAGTATATAATTTTATCCTACATAAATGATAAATATATATTACGAGGCTAATTTAAGAAAACCAGGAATGACCATTAATTACTACCTCATACCAGCCAAGAACCACAGCCAAAATCTAAACCCTAACTCAAATCATTCCCTATAAATAAACTAAGAAACAAAAAAGAAAAAAGCTAAACCCTAAACTATAAACCACTGTAAAGTACAAAGCCGATAAAATATTAAAAAAAAACTTTGACACAATTTAACAATGAAGAAAAGAAAACAATGTAAGAAGAATAAAGTTCCTTACCTTAATCAGTAATGGATTTGAAATACAAAGACCGAAGATAATCCAAGACAGTGAAGACAAATGCAGCAAGGGTTTGAAAATGATATAGGTAAATGTTTCAAATAAGGGAAAGTGGAATAAGAGTTTGGAGGGCAAACTAACATGTTACATAAAGATGCCTAGATTTAGGTTTTAGTTAATACGTAGGAATTAACATCAATTATCATGCATCTACGTCAGTTCCTCATAAACAATCAATGTCTTGAAGTTCATATGTCGATTTTTTTATGAAAATCAACATATTAATTTTCAACGTATTTACAAAAACACCACCACCACTTCATAATAATATACCCATTATTTTTTTTCAATTATTTTTTTCATTTTTTTGTATGCCATCTTTTTATGACAATCGACATATTAATTTTCAACATATTTACAAAAACACCATACCACTTATACCTTCATTGAATTTTCTAAACTTTGTTGTCCATCTATGTCATTTTTTATTAAAAATCTACATTTAATCTATGTCTTTTCATATACCCAAAAATAAACACATTGAATTTATTTTGATACTTCTGTAGTCTTAGTAAAATAGGAGAAATTAATTATAATATTGTTATATTAGTAAATTAGTTATACATATACAATTTGATTAAGAATTTAATTGATAAATTAATAAAAAAATTTATTTGAGTATAACCAAATAAGTCAAAAATTATATTATAATAAAGTTTTTTGAAGTACAATCAAATAAGAATTTAATTAAAAAATTAATTAAAAAAAATTAATAGTTAAGGAGCCATAACTTTTAAAGATGGTTTAAGCCAACATTGTGCATATTAAATAATTCCAAAAAACATCCGTTTCTTAACTTAAATTGACGTTAAATGTAATATTAAGTTCAGACATTAGTTTTTTAATAGAATTCAACATTGTAAGTTTTCTTATATTTATAAAAACACCACCATGCCTATATATATATATATATATATATATCAGTTTACCTTTCATCTATTGTCTATTTAATGACATCATTTTTAAATTTTATAGTAGTGAAAATATAGAAATGGGCCTAGCTTATTTATGTTAAAGTGGCTTGGTTTGTTTCCACCCTTATATGCAACCTTACATGTAACATGGAACAATTAGAACATCTTATGCAATCTTAACTTTTTTTAACTATAAAAATTGACTCAACCCAAAATAAATAACCATTGAACGGTGGCTAGTCGACCTGCCCAAGCATAGCAGAACATCAGAAGATACCAATTTGCGTAGATGCAATCGATCGATTGGGCCATGATGTGATTGGTTAACTGGCTTAATAGATAGGTTGATCGGCCAAAGTCCATCAAAAGCAAGCCACAGTCAAACGACTGGATCATGACCCTATAAACAAACTTAAGTCCTTACAAGTAAAACCTAACACCTAATAGCAATAGCTTGAAGGTTATGTAGAGATATGGTCAAGCATCAAGGGTCCTTAGTTGATCGACTTATCTATAGCATGGTTGTTAAGCCTATTAGCAAACCTCATAAGCTAGAATGCTCAAGGGCATGCATAAATGCTATAACTTTGCCATCAACTATAAAGTGATAATCTCGCTTGCACCAATGATGCATCATGAACACATGGATGCTCCATATTTGTCTAGAAGCATACTAAATAACATTCTTGACACCTATATAAACCCCAGGTATCTCTTTTATGCAATTTATTTACACTATGCATATCAAAAATTTGCTTCTAAAATTGACTTGAGCATCAAAGTGTGCTTGGCAGACCACTTTTGTTGAGCACTATTGACTTTGTTCTATGTGTAGGTCATTTTATAGCCATGCAGAGCTTCCCTCCAATGATCAATTCCTCTTATAGAGTTTCATTTGGTGCCATCTATGACTTTCCTAACCACCAATGTCTTATAAATCTCGCTTTCATTCCTTCATCTTCAGAGGAGTGTCGTGAAAGGATATACGAAGAATGCCACCATGATCAAAATGATTGAAGAGGCTTAAAGAATAGCTATTGAACTTGAATGTGATTCCTTGCCTGAGCAAGTTCACCAGTTGCAAACAAAGTTGGAAGCCCTTTGTCATGCACAAATTCTCCCTCCAACACTTACCCAACTCTCGAGTTCTATTCTTATAGAGATCAACCTCATTCTTTGTCAAATCCCAATAGCCTTCTTACCTTACCTTTAGCTCACTCTACTACACAATCCACCCCAAGGATGACAAATCTACCAACCACACAAAAACCCAATTTAGCATGAACAAGCTTTGAAGCCAATCACTCTTAATCTAATAAACCAAGAGACTACCCAAATATAGAACCACCAACATTTTCTGGTACAAAACCTTCAAGTTCAAAACCCTTATGAGCCATATATGACCCACTAAACCTAACCATTAATCTCATCCAAAGCCAAACACAAAGTTCCTAACAACCCAAAGGACTTGCAAAATTCAATCATCATCACAAAGGCAAATCAATGTAGAAACCTAAAGGACACTAGATTCTATAACCCATGAGAAAGGCTTGACATTCCCCAAAACTTATATGCCTAAAAAGTCTAATACATGGTATTTCACACAAAGTTAAAAGAAAAGACCAAAATATCCATAATGGCTTGTCCAAAAAGCAAGCACACATGTAAGCTAATCAATTGGTGATCAGTCACTAATAAGTAAGGGATTTGCCAATAAAAGCATAATAGGTACCATCCCTCACTCCTAGATACACTAATGTTTGTTTCTCTTGAATGATAACTACCTTAAACATTAGTGTGCCTGGTGGATCCATCTTCATCGTGCATAGTTAGCTCTATTCATTGTAAGATCTCTTGGTAATTATCGATCAATGAAAGCAAAAAGAGCTCACACAAGCCAAAGAGATAGAAAACAAAATGAAGAAAAAGAAAACTCAGGATAATAAGCTGTGCATCCAATCGATAAAAGAAGAAAAAGAATAGAAACAATAAAAATTCATAAAAGTGAGCATAAGCTTATAATTCAAACCCAAGCAATTCCCTCAATGCTATACTAAACTTGAGCAGCTCCCTCAACACTAAGAGCTCAAATGGTTCCCTTAGAGTTAAATCTACCCCCAAGCAACTCCATTAGTATCAAATTTAGGTTAAGCGACCTCCCAAACATTAAGGCAAGCCTAAGAAGTCCCTTTGTATACAATGCATGACTAGTCCCTCTACACCTAAAGCCTAAGTTGTCCCCCAGCATTCAAGCTTAAATAGATCCTTGACACCTTAAACCCACATAGTCCCTTTGGCACTTCAGAATCGTGCTATTCCTTGATACTTAAGAAAAAATACCTAAATGGGAAAACAGTTAACATAAAAGCAACTAAAGTCAGTATAAAATCAAATAATCCATTAAAGATCAAAACAATTGAATGATCCATTAGAGGACAAAATAGTAGAATAATTTGTTGGAGGCAAATACAGTCAAACAGGAAATCAAAGCAATCAAACAACCCATTGGAAATCAAAGCAACCAAATGACCCTGTTGGAGGTTTAGATGATAGAATGACTCATTACAAGTCAAAACAATAAAACAATCCATTAAAGATCAAAATGATTAAATGACCCGTTAGAAGTTAAAATAATAGAATGATTTATTAGAAGTCAAAATGGTAGAACAATCTGTTGGAGGTCAAAATGATTAAACAACCTATTGGATGTTAAAGCAATCAAATGACCTATTAGAAGTCAAAGCAATCAAATGACCCATTAGAGGTCAAAAGGGTTAAACAACTTGTTAGAAGTTAAAATGGTATATCGACCCGTTGGAGATCAAAATGGTTAAATGACTTGTTAGAAGTCAAAATGGTAGAATGATCCATTAGAGATTAAAATGCTCAAACGACCTGTTAGAGGTTAAAATGGTAGATCAGCCCATTAGAGGTCAAAATGATAGAACAACCCATTTGAGGTCAAAATAATTAACTCATTTAATAATTCCAAGATTGAGTAGTCCCTCGATGCCATAAAAACTTGAACAGTCACTCAGTGTTTAAGCAAAAAAGTATAAAAGAGTGTGTAAATAAAGAAAAGGCAAAGTTAACATATAAAATGATTAACCCATTATAGTACAAATGGTCAACTAGTCTAATTATTTTAAGACAAAGTAGTCCCCTAGCATGCAAAGCTGAGGTAATCTCTCGGTACTCAAATTCCAAGTAGTCCTTCAGTGCTCAAAGCCTAAGTAGATCCTCAGCACCTCAAGCTGGAATAATCCCTCAACACTTTAGGGTTAAGCAATTCCTTAATACTTAAGCAAAAGTACCTAATTAGTAAAATTGTTAACACAACAAAAAGCAAAGCTAATGTAAAATTCAACAATCCTTTGGAAATCAAAATGGTTGAATAACCCATTAGAGATGAAAATAGTAGAATGACCCATTAGAGGTCAAAAGAGTCAACAATCCATTGGAAGTCAAAGCTATTGACCCTTTGGATGTCCTAGAAAGAACTAGTAAAATTAAGAAACTAAATAGCCTATTAGAAGTCAAAACATGAAAACAAAGTAAAGATAAGACATAAAGTCAAATGACCATATAAGAAAGTAACATTGGATCAAATGAAGGTCATAAAACAACTAAAATATATCTAATACAAAATATTCAAAGTACAAGAACACCTAAAGAAAATTTCAAATGATTGGGCATGACCAAGCTTCTTTAAAATATTCTAAAATGATATATCCCTATTAGTGTTTGAGAGGTTGACTAGGAAGTCAGGGTTAAAGTACTTCTCTTGCTCAATGGCTTGGCCAAAGTTTAATTAGTACATGGGGTAGCTAAGAACCTCAACCTTAGACACTTCCTTTTGTAGCTTCTTCTTCTTAGTTGTAAAAGATTCCTTGTCTTCAACATAACCCTTCCACTTGGCTTCAAGCTCTTGATCTCATTAAAGAAGTAGCTTGGCTGATTTTTTCTTTTCATCCATCGATGTATCTTTCTCATTGGCCAACTTAAAAACACGATTGGTCAAATCCTAAATATTTTTATCTTGATTGGCCAACTCTACAAATAGCCATAAATTAGCTAGCATAGAGATATGAGAAGTCATCCTCGCTCAAAAGAAGACATATGGATATAGGGAAGCAAATGAAACAACCCAAAATGAACAACCATTGGACTGTGGCTGGTTGACTGGTCTAAGCATAGTAGAACATCAAAAAGTACCAATTCACATAGACATAGTTGAATGATTGGGTCAAGACATGACTGGTTGACTAACTTAATAGACAAGTCGATTGGCCAAAGTTCATTAAAAATAAGCACACAGTTGAACGACTAGATCATGACCCTATAAACAAACACAAGTCCTTGCAAGTAAAACCCAACACCTAAGAGCAATAGCTTACGGGTTATGTAGAGAGTCAAGCATCAAGGTTCCTTAGTTGATCAAATTATTTACAGCACGATTATCAAGCCTATTACCAAACCTTATATAAGCCAACACACTCAAGGGCATGCATGAATGGTATAACTATGCCATCAACTACAAAGTGAGAATCTCACTCATACCAATGATGCGTCATAAACATGTGGATGCTCCCAATTCATCTAGAAGCATACCAAATAGGTGCTCAATGCATATATAAACCCTAAATATTACCCTTACACAATTCATTCACACTACAAATACCTAAACTTTACTTCTAGAGTTGACTTGAGCATCGGAGTGTGCTTGATGGATCATTTCTATCGAGCACTATTGACTTTATTCCCTATACAAGCCATTCCATAGTATCGCAGGTCAATAGTTCCTTAATTGAAACCATGCAATGCATGTCACCACTCTTGGCCAACACGTCAGCCTTCCAACACACTCGAGCCACACTTGGATAAATATATGAGACATTGCAAAATATACACAATATGTCTGAACGTAACATAAGCAAGTAAACTAAAACAACCAAACAACCAAGCCTTAAGAACTCCTATATAAATAGCTTCTAATGTACAATGGGCAAAAAAAAGGATAATCAAATAGGGAGAAGGATAACTTCATTTTATTGATATATGTGTCATTGTATAGATTAGAGTATATAGGGGAGGCTTCAAGCTAACACTCCTTTAGACCCCTAAACTAAGTGCCAACAAGCCCTGAACAAGTACCTGATAAGGCCCCAATGTGCCCTCGATGAGTGCCTAACAAGCTGCTAGCACTTCCCTCCTAAAGAGCATTTTGAGCTAAAGGTCATATAGCATAAGTAGACATACTTTTTGTGAGTTAACATAAGGCCTTTTCTCAAAGCTCAAGGTGGAGATGTTGCACCATTTTATATGAACATGAAGCTAAAAATGCAAGGATCACCATGTGCTTTCTTATTCACACTAGACAAGCAAAGCCCACTAAAATTATAGAAATACCCCTAAAATAGGGAAAAATTGAAAAAATAATACATAAGCTATATTACTCCCAAATTTGAGCCACAAAGCCTCTATATAATACTTGATTTTTCCACAAAGTTTGGTATCAAACCAAGCATGTTTAACCCCTCACTTGTGACATTCTCCCTCCCTTAAAGAAATGTCAATGTCTTCATTGACATCTCAATCTAATACAACTCCCATAAAGGTCTTCTATATGCTCCTCTTGAGCTACTC
The DNA here is from genome assembly GCA_026873985.1 of Saraca asoca. NCBI lineage: Eukaryota > Viridiplantae > Streptophyta > Magnoliopsida > Fabales > Fabaceae > Saraca > Saraca asoca. Next base: position 7,755 of record JANHAO010002642.1, read on the forward strand.
GCTTGAACTCTTCATGAGGATCTTTAACCTACTCTTTTTAACTACTCCCTTAACCTCTTTGAGCTAACACAACTTGAGGACTTTCAAAAAGATGGCACCCTAAACTTGACACATCATTAGGATAATCTTCAATCTATTACTCATTAGCTTCACCTTCGACTTTCTTTAAGCTTACCTTTTTGAGCTGGCTCCATTGAAAATAATACTGCCTCCATAAATATTAATGAACTTCTTCTAAAACTTAAAAAACTTTGCTGCCTCCATAGATTTCAGGTGAGCTTCCTCTAAAACTCAAGAATTTTACTGCTTTTGTAAACTTTGGGTGAGTTTTCTCTGAAACTCAAGAATTTTGCTACCTAGTAGACTTCAGCTGAGCTTACTCTAAAACTTAAGAATTTTATTCCCTCTATAACTTGAATGCTTGCCACCTCTACAACTTGCATACACTACCTCCATAGCTCTCGATTTGCTACTTTATAGCTTGTACATATGCTTAGTGTTTAAGACTCTACTGTTAAAGATGTCTCACATCTAATGTCCATACATTGATGTGAGACACAAGGCTAATCACTTGGTTCTAAGGTTGCTTGTGTTAGGTTCAGCAATCCCTCGCACTTTGTTACGCCCCTCGATCAGATCCTTTAACCCTCTTTGAGTTAATACCCTCTGGCAACTTGGCCATCGTTGCCCTTTCAGAGCTAATGCTTCTCTTACACTGCAGTCCTCATGACTTCTCCTAAGTATGCACTCTCTAGTGCTAGCATTATAGAGTTAATACACTATTGTATCACGGTCTCATAACCACTCTATAAAGATCAATGCCTTCCAAAACCTCTCATTTGACATCCTTTGATGTCTAGGCCTCCATAGCCTGCTTCAATTGTATCCTTTAATGACTCCCCCACTTTTGCTCAAAAAGCATAAGCATGGAGTAGTTCATCATCTGGCTTGAGCGCCACATGCTTATGCACTAGCAAATGTGAGCTCTAAGGTCATTCCTACAAAGTCTAAGTCATGGCTATGATGTGTTAATTGCTTAGCATCTCGAATGATCCCTTTGGACCACCTCGACTCAAATATTATCATGCCCTCTAACATAATCTTGGGCTCCTTCTACTAGATTCACCTACTTGATGCATCCCTCCGAATATTTTAGCCCTTTGACATAATTTTGGACTCCTCTATTAAGATTTGTTTGGTCACCACATCAGAAGTGATATGTCATCCTATAAGATATGTCAATTATTTATTGTGGCCATGCTTTCTAGCATGACCATGGCTTTATCAACAACTCATATGTCCCTCATGGACATGGTCAAGCTTTCTCTATGAGACTAAGGTTTCCTCTCGTTAAATAAGCTATCAATTCTCACATCCCTCTAGATGTGGCCAGACACTCTTACATGACCATGGTTTTGCCCTCTAGCTCCACCAGTTGATAACTTGTCCCTCTAGATATGGCTAAGCCCTCTAGCAAGATAAGGCTTTTCTTGGGGCTTCTCCTGCTAGGTATGTCATCAATTCACTCACACTCTTGAGTAGTTTGCATTACCTCGAATGCTACTACGAATAAATGCATAACTAATGTCCCCATTCATGCATGTACCCAATGTACAATAACGTTCCCTTAATTGCAATATTCTCACACCTTTGCCCAAGATCCACTCTAATCTCTTGTTACCCTCTTGGCCAAGTCTTTGACAACATCTCTTCATGAGTCTGAGATATGTTCGCTTCTTTCATAACCCTTTATAAGCTTGGACAAGTTAAATCTAATCCAATTGTCCACCTTGACATAACGAGAACTCACTCCCATCACCTAACTCTCAAGCTAATTTACCTTGCCTACCATGTCTTCTTTCCTACCCGTTCTCCCTACCTACTCTTTTGAGTGCATGGCGAAAACTTGGATGCTTAGCAAGAATAACATTTGGTGTGAAGCTAAGTTCATGTGGCCACCTGATTTACTCTCTAGCAATCAAGCTTTAATATCATTTGTCATAGGCTGGTAGCTCTCTAGCTAAAATTATATGGTACATGTCACTACTCTTGACTAACATGCCAGCCTTGCATCAAACTCAAGTCATACTTGGATAGATATATAGTGTATTGCAAAATATGCATAACATGTGTGAAAGTAACATAAGCAAGTAAACTTAGTGTAATGTCCCTATATTGTTTGTTAGGGGCTTTTTATTTGATATGATAAGTTTAGCCCCTATTGGGCAAAAGTTTAAAAAAAAAAAGGCTTTATAGCTTAAAACATTAACCCTCCCCCTATATGAAGACAGTGCTGTTTAGAGAGCCTTTTAATGCCTTCGACTAGCCACCACCACACACTTACACATAGAGTACAGCTTTCTCTATTCTTCCTCTCAAAAACCCCCCTTCAATCTTCCTTTCTCTCTGTGCCAAGGTAGCCAACCATTGGAAGTAGAGCTGTTGCAGCCAGTAATGCCCAAGGTTAATTAGCCACCATTCTCCATTCTCTCAACCCAATCTATCCATACCTACTGTATAGCATGGACTATAATAGTTTGATTGGTCATTTGATCCTACTACAAGGTGATCAACTAACTATAATAACTATTATTTATCCTGCTCAAGTTCAACTATTTCGTGAGTAAGCAACTAGATATTAGTTTTCTGCCAACAGAACCAAATAATAGTGCCTAGAATAAGGGCATCTGCTCTCCATGTCCTATCTTTAGCTAGCAAATCTCTGAGACTAGTAGATGCAAGGATCTCACTAGAGTTCAGTTGGATGAAGCCATTCAAGCTTCTTCTAGCAATGATAAACATTCATGGTGGAGCTGCAATGTTGGAATCAGTAGCTTCTTTTTGACCATGACTAATTGTATCATGCTGTCAGAGACTACCATATGTATCAGAATCCCAATGCAACTCACTGTTGTAGTTAAGGCTAGCAAGCTTTCTCAAAGATCTACCAATGGACAGGTAGTTTGGACTTCAGCAATATTGGATTAGGCTGGCCACTCTGTTTTGCTTGGAGCATGCCGTATGCCAGTTGTTGTTTTTCTTATTAAACTAAAGCTAGTAGGATTTAAAGTTGTCAAGCTTCAGCCTCTCCTCCTCTTCTATAAATCACTTAACATCAGATTGCTTTGATCGCTACCAAGCTTTGTCACCTTCATTCAACCGGTAGCACCTACCACCTAAGTAACCATGGTAGCCATGCTATTTTTCTTTTTGATTTAGCTAACAACAGCTCTTTCTTACTAGATAGTAGTCAAAGGAGATCAATGACCTTACTCTATGTTGGTCATTATAGTTGCCACCAACCACGATCAACCTCTAAGATTTTTACTACTTAGCTTCACTAGTTGTTGGCCAATGTTGATTTCTTTATTACAATTGTCAACTACTCTATTTGGACAAAGCAGTTAGAAGGTCCAGCTTGTATGAAGGGTTCTTAATTTATGGCCAGTTGGAGATAGCCATTTTATAATTCAATGCCCCTATATATGAGTTGGATGGAATGAACTGGTTGGTTTGGGGGTCGCAATAATGGTTGAAGATTTGGTAATAACAATTTAAATGTAGTCAACAAACTACATTAGCATTGGCACAAGGGTCAGAATGCTATTTTAATTAATGACCATGACAAATTTGGGGAAGTGATTGCATTTATCCTATCATTGCTGCATAATGCTTTTTGACTTTTCCTCATTATCTCAAGTTCTATTGCTCTCCATTTATGGAAGGAGAAATGCATGTTGAAAGCAAGTGAATTGCTTACTCACTCAGGTATTTACCTCTTCCTAAGTTTGGTTTTATTTACCTGTGCATAGTCTAGTTAAAATTTGAATAATGAGACTGTAAAACTTTGAAATAGAAAATCTGTTGAGTAAGGTTATGGGATCTTGGTAATTAGGTTCTAATGAGCCATTTTGGGAAAGCTGTAATTCAAAAATTTTCAATTGAAGCTATCTGGATATCCTCAAGATGAGTAGATAATCTGACTCTTTTGTGAATCCTTTTTTGCAAAACAAAATAATTTTGTTATCTGGAACATTATCATTTTTGAGTAAGTTGAATATTGATGTTAGCTTGACTTGAAATTGTTACCATATGTTACATACAATGAAAATGATTTACCATAGTGTGTTTATACATTTTATAATAATTACTGTTTATAGAATCAACGATTTCATCTTACTGTGATATTGAATTTCTAATATTCCTAAATTATATGCTACCCAAAATGATTGACCATATTTTCTAAACATTGATATCATGAACTGATTAGAACTGTTTCTTATTTTTTAATATATCTGGTAGTATAATGCTTTTTTATTGATAACTTATTTTTGAACTCCTGAATCCATTGGAAATTCCTTGAAAAATCCTTAAGTGTACTCATGATTAGAATTATATTTGTTGAAAGAATAAAGGGAGAATATCTGAATATCTGATAGGAGCATAAGGTGTATTATGATGATATCTGTTAGGTACGGTTACTTTTAGGATTCAATTACATTTTAAAATTCCAGAATTCTTTTAATACTTGAACATTTGTACATTTCAAAGGATTTTCATGATTTTTCTTGTATTATTATCTTGGTTAATATTTCTCATGTTATACTCCACTTCAAATTTTAAATTGTTGATTACTTTATTTACTGACATGACTTTTCTGATGAATTAAAGTAACTAAATTTATTTTAGATTATTCCTTTTAAACTATTAAGTATTATCTTCACAAATGATGATTTTACTAAGTTTTGATGTTTTTGTGGGATTATTTTCTCATAGAGTTTCTATAGAACTCACTGTATTTTCCTTCCTATTTTTCAGAGCCTGAAGGCACTCCCTCCATCCACCCTCACCCATCTGGTTCAGAATCTACTCCTTGATCAAGTATATTACTTCCTGCAAAGCTTAAAGATACATTGATGGTGCAAATTTTGGTAGTTGGCATAATTGAAATGTGCATATGTTTTGTCTGGATGTTGCCTAGTAGGTAATAGACTTTGTGTGGTCTGGGCTACTATAGTCTTTATTTTGCTGTACAGGTTGTTTAAGGCATGCAGCATTTGTTTATTGTATTGGCCTTGTGCTTTGAAGTCCAAAAAATAGAGGAAACTTTAGCGAATTTTTGGTAGAAATTAAATTGAAGTATCTACTTAATGCATCTATCTGGTAGTATTTTTTTTTCTTTTGATAAAGTCATGTCACATTAGAAATGTTTCTACATTGTTAGGCTTGAAAAATGTTTCCTAATGGTGACCTTCTATGTCAATCACCTGCCATGGACCAAGGCGTGACACCAAACCAATTGAACAACCAAACTATTAGCCTAGATTATTCTAAGCTACATATTTTCCTTGGTCTTAATGTTGAAAAATAATTTTATCTAACAATATTTTTTTAGTGTCTTTCATTTGTTTGTAGGTTCAAAGATATTTAATTCAAGATTCAAGAGATCCAAGTTTAATCCTTTAGGATTTTATTTTGATAGGATCTTTTGTAAATAAGCTCAAATAATCTTTGATCCAAGAATGTTTAATTAATTGATGAAGTGGAAAAATTGTTTGAAGAAAACAAGATTGTTATAAATTTTTTCATACTTCGATGTGATATCGATGTGTGTAGAACTTATGAAAAGTTCATGATCAAATTGAAGTCACTTCAATGTATGCAGTACAAACTGTTTTACTGAAGGTTAGGAAAAATACGTACTTCAATGAAACATTGATGTAATGACTATTTTGTAGATCACACGTCAATTCCACACTGATGTATTAGTTATATAATAGACTGTAATTGATGTTACTTCAATGTAATAACTAAAAATCCATTTTTTTGTTATAGACGGTTATAGTAGTTATAACAGTCTAACCTCCCTATATAAACGATTTCACACTAGTTTTTCATGAGATTTCATTGCGAAATTATTTGAGAAAGAGCTTGATACAATTTTCTCTTTGCTTCATCAAATTCTTCAAGATCATTGGATCAAAGATCATCTGTAGTTTATCATAATTCCTTTGAGATTTTCATCTTAAACATTGGTATTGCATTCTTAATCGTTTTCTACTTTAATTTCTTTTATCTATGATTTCTAGGTGTTAGAAATCTATATAGGTTTAGAAGAGCCTATTGTAATTCTTCTAGGTTAGCAAGAAGCCTATTAATTTCTTACGATTTTTGTTGTATGAACTGGCATTTCAGGAGCCTGTCAATCCTGATTATTTTTGTTGTTAATTTAGAGGTCTTTCAATTGAGAAAAATTAAGTGGAGTAAACTTGAATTGTGGTTTTAATTCAAGTTGAACCACTGTAAAAACTGTGTCTCCAGCTCTCTTTTTTGTTTACTACATTCTAATTATTATTACTACCAACCTCTAACTACAATTACCCTTACATTAATCAATTAATCAATTTCTTACATATCTCATTGTAAGAAAAATAATCTTTGATACTAGTGTATATAATTCTCCAATGAGAAAAGGGCAAGATCCGTTTAATTCTACAATATTAATTTTTCTTTACTGGGACCGACACAAACTTCAAGAATGCCCTATATAAATTGCCTCTTGTGTGCAACGAGCAAAAAGGGGACAATCAAGTAGGAACGGGGACAACTCCATTTTATTTATATATGTCTCATTATATAGATTAGAGTGTGTAGGGGAGGTTTCAAGCCAATACACTCCTTTAGACCCCTAGACTAAGTGCCAACAAGCCCCAAAGGTGTACATGGAAAGGCCCCAATATGCCCCTAAAAAGCACTCAATAAGTTGTCTACACTTCACTCCTAAAAAGCATCCTGAGCCATAGGCCATATGGCACAAGTAGACATACTTATCGTGACTTGACATAAGACCTTTTCTTATTGTTCTAGGTGGAGATTTTGCACCATCTTACATGGACACAAAGCTAAAAATATAAGGAACATGATCATGCACAAATTTTATGACTATACCATCAACTATAACGTGATAATCTTGCTCACACAAATGATGCATCATGAACACATGGATGCTCCACATTCATCCAAAAGCATACCAAATAACGTTCTTAACGCCTATATAAACCCTAAGTATCGCTCTTACACAATTCATTCACACTAAACATATTGAAAATTTGCTTCTAGAGCTGACTTGAACATTAGAATGTGCTTGGCAAACCACTTTCATTGAGCACTATTGACTCCGTTCCCTATGCAAGTTAATCTATAGCCATGCATAGCTTCCCTCCGTTGATAAATTCCTCTTATAAAGTTTCATTTGGTGCCATCTATGACTTTCCTAACCAATGTCTCATGAATCTCACTCTCATTCCTTCATCTTTAGAGGAATGTCATGAAAGGGCATAAGAAGAACACCATCACGATCAAAATGATAGAAGAAGCTCAAAAAATAGCTGCTAAACTTGAACATGATACTTTGGCTAAGCAAGTTTGCCAGTTGCAAATGAAGTTGGAAGCTCTCTATCTTGCACAAATCCAACCAATTCTCTCTCTAACACTACTTGACCATCAAGTCCTATTCTCATAGAGATCAACCTCACTCTCTATCAAATCCTGATAGCCTTCTTACCACACCTTCAATTTCTTCTACTACATAGTCCACCCCAAGGATGGCAGATCTAACAACCACACCAAAACCTAATTCAATATGAACAAGCTTTGAACCCTGTCACTCTTAATCTAATAAACCCAGTGACTACCTAGATATAGAACCTCCAACATCTTCTAGCACAAAACCTTCAAGTCCAGAACCCTCAGATGCAATTTCTTGAGATTCTCAATCCAATGCCACCAAATCCTAATGATCTTAGTCATAATCAACAAGCTCCCACAAATCACACTCATAAGCCATATGATCCGTTAAACCTAACCATCAATCTCATGCAAAGCAAACACAAAGTTCATAAGAACCCAGAGAAAGGCTTATCAACATAGAGGCATATCAACATGGAAACCTAAGGATGATCGACTTTATGGCCTACAAGAAAGGCTTGACACTCCCTAAAACTTATATGCCTAAAAGTCTAATACGTGGTATTTCACACAAAGTTAAAAGAAAAGACCAAAATATCCACAATGGCTCATCCAAAAAGCAAGCACACATGGAAGCTTATCAATTGGTGGCTGGTCACCAATAAGTAAGGGATTTACCAATAAAAGTATAACAGGTACCATCCATCACTCCTAGATACATTAATTTGTGTTTCTCTTGAACGATCACTGACTTAAACATTAGAGCGTACCCAATGGATCCATCTTTAGCACTCATAGTTAGCTCTATTCATTATAAGATCTCTTGGCAATTATCAATCAACGAAAGCAAAAGGAGCTCACACAACCTAAAGAAATAAAAAAAACAAAATGAAGAAAAAGAAAACTTAGGATAATGAGTTGTGCATCTAATTGATAAAAGAAGGAAAAAAACAAAAATAATAAAAATTCAAAAAAATGAGCCATGAACTTATAATTCAAACCCAAGTAGTTCTCGCAATGCTTTATTAAATTTGAGTAGCTCCTTCAATACTGAGAGCTTGAGTGATTCCCTCAGAGTTAAATCTAGCCCTGAGCAACTCCTTTAGTATCAAATTTAGGTTAAGCAACTCCTCAACAATAAACCTAGGCCGAATCGTTCTTTCAATAAAAAATTTAGGTCAAGCAACCCCCTAACATTAAGGCAAGCCTGAGTAGTCCTTTTGCACACAAAACCCAACTAGTCCCTCTGCACTAAAAGCCCAAATAGTCCCCTAGCACTCAAAGCTTGAGTAGATCCTTGACATCAAAAACCCACATAGTACCTTTGGCACTTCAAAATCATGCAATTCCTTGATACTTAAGCAAAAGTACCTAAATGGTAAAACAATGAAAGTAACCAAAGCTAGCACAAAATCAAATGATCCATTGGAGATCAAAATGATCGAATGACCTATTACAAGTCAAAATAGTAAAATGATAGGTTAGAGGAAAATATGGTCAAACGATGTGTTGGAAATCAAAACAATTGAACAAAATCATTGGAAATCAAAGCAACCAAATGACCTTATTGGAGGTCAAAATAGTAGAAAGACTTGTTAGAGGTCAAAACAATAAAATAATCCATTAAAAATCAAAATCGTAAATGACCCATTAGAAGTTAAAAAAAATAGAATGATCTATTAGAAATAGAATGATCTGTTGGAGTTCAAAACGATCAAACAACATGTTGTATGTTAAAGCAATCAAATGCCCCATTGGAAGTCAAAGTAGTCAAATGACCCTATGGAGGTCAAAATGGTAGAATAGCTCATTAGAGGTAAAAATGATAGAATAAACTATTAGAGATCAAAATGTTCAAATGACCTATTAGAAGTCAAAATGGTAGAATGATCCATTGGAGATCAAAATGGTTAAATAAGCCATTAGAGGTTAAAATGGTATATTGACCAATTAGAGGTCAAAACGGTCAACTCATTTTATTGTTTTGAAATTAACTAGTCCCTTGGTGCCATAATGTTTAAACAAAAAACTATAAAAGAGTGTGCAAATAAAGAAAAAGCAAAGTCAACATATAAAATAATTGACCTATAGAGCATAAAATGGTCAACTAGTCTAATTGTTTCAAGATCAAGTAGTCCTTCAACGTGCAAAGCCTGAGCTATCTCTCGGTACACAAATTCCAAGTAGTCCCTTGGCACTCAAAGCCTGAGTAGATCCTTAGCACCTCAAACCCAAATAATCCCTCGATACTTTGGGGTTAAGCAATTCCTCAATACTTAAGCAAAAGTACCTAAATAGTAAAATTGTTAACATGATAGAAAGCAAAGCTAGCGTAAAACTGAATGATCTTTTGGAAATCAAAATAGTTGAACAACCCATTAGAGGTCAAAATAGCCAATGACCCATTAGAAGTCAAAATGATTGACTTTTTGGAAGTCTTGTAAAATTAACTAACTGAATAGCCCGTTGGAAGTCAAAACATGAAAACAAAGTAAAGACAAGGCATAAAGTCAAATAACCATACAAGAAAGTAACATTGGATCAAAAGAATGCCATAAAACAACCAAAATATATCTAGTACAAAATATTCAAAGTACAAGAACACCTAAAGAAAATTTCAAATGATTAGGCATGACCAAGCTTCTTCAAAACATTCTCGAGTGATATGTCCCTATTAGTGTTCGAGAGACCGATTGGGTAGTCAGGGTTAAAGTACTTCACTTGCTCAATGGCTTGGCTGAAGTCTAATTAGTACATAAGGTAGCTAAAAACCTTAACCTTAGACACTTCCTCTTGTAGCTCCTTCTTCTTGGCTACAAAAGATTCCTTGTCTTCAATATAACCCTTTCGCTTGGCTTCAAGCTCTTGATCTCGTTGAAAAAGTAGCTTGATCGATGTTTTCTTTTCATCCACTGACGTATCTTTCTCATTGGCCAATTTAAAAACATGATTGGTTAGATCCTGAATATTTTTATCTCGATTGGCCAACTCTACAGATAGCCACTCATTAGCTAGCATAGAGATATGAGAAGTCACCCTTGGTTAAAAGAAGGCATTTGGGTGTAGGGAAGCAAATGAAATAACCCAAAATGAACAACCATTGGATTGTGGCTAGTCGATTGGTCCAAGTATAGCAGAACATAAAAAAGCACCAATTCACATAGACATAGTTGAATGACTAGGCCAAGAGATGACTGGTTGACCAACTTAATAGACAAGTCAATTAGCCAAAGTCCATCAAAAGTAGGCACATGGTCAAACGACTAGATCACGACCCCATAAACAAACACAAGTCCTTGCAAGTAAAACCTAACACTTGAGAGCAATAACTTAAGGGCTATGTGGAGACATGGTCAAGCATCAAGGTTCCTTAGTTGATCAAATTATTTACAACATGATTATCAAGCTTATTAATAACCCTCATATAAGCTAATAGACTCAAGGGTATGCATGAATGGTGTGACTACACCATTAACTGCAAAGCAAGAATCTCACTCATACCAACAATGTGTCATGAACATATGAATGCTCCCCATTCATCTATAAGCATACTAAAAGACATGCTTGATACATATATAAACCCCAAATATCACTCTTACGTAGTTCATTCACACTACACATACCTAAACTTTACTTCTAGAGATGACTTAAGTGTTAGAGTGTGCTTGATGGATCACTTCTATTTAGCATTATTGACTTTGTTCCCTATACAGGCCATTTTGTAGTGTCACAAGTCAGTAGCTCCTTAATCATAATTATATGGTAAATGTCACCACTCTTAGCCAACATGCTAGCCTTTAACAAACTTAAGCCACACTTGGATAGATATACGGGGCATTACAAAATATGCACAACATGTCTAAAGGCAACATAAGCAAGCAAACTAAAGCAACCAAACAACTGAGTCTCAAAAATGCCCCATATAAATAGCCTCTAGTGCACATTTGGTAAAAAAAAAAAAAAGAATAATTGAATAGGGATAGGGACAACTCTAGTTTATTGATATATGCCTCATTACATAGATTAGAGTGTGTATGGAAGGCTTCAAACCAACACTCCTTTAGACCCCTAGACTAAATGACAACAAGCCCTAAATGAGTACTTGATAGGGCCCTAATGTGGCCCCAATGAGCACCCAACAAGCTGCTTGCACTTCCCTTCTAAAGAGCATTCTAAGCTAAAGGTCATATGATATAAGTAGATATACTTTTTGTGAGTTGACATAAGGCCTTTTATCATAGCTCTTAGTTGAGACTTTGCACCATTTTATATGAATATGAAGCTAAAAATGCAAGGATGACTGTGTGTTTTCCTACTTGCACTAGACAAGCAAACCCTACCAAAATTATAGAAATATCCCTAAAATGTGGAAAATTTGAAAAAATAGTGCACAAGTTATATTGCTCCCAAATTTGAGCCACAAAGCCTCCATAAAATGCTTGATTTTTCCATAAAGTTTGGTGTCAAATTAAGCATGTTTGGCCTTTTAAATCATTCACAAGCTAACTGGTGGCATTCTCCCCCACTTAAAGAAATGTCAATGTCCTCATTAATGTCTCAATCTGACATAGCTCCCATGAAGGTCTTTAGCCTGCTCCTCTCGAGCTGCTCCCTCGAACTCTTTATGAGGATCTTCAGCCTACTCTTTTGAGCTACTCCTTCAACTATTCCCAGCTTGTCTCTTTGAGCCAACGTAACTTGGGGACTTTTAAAAAGATGGCACCCTCAACCTAACACAATATTAGGACAATCTTTAATCTATTGCTCATCAGTTCCTTCCTTGATAATCTTTAAGCTTGCCTTCTTGACCTGGCTGCATTAAAAATAATATTGCCTCCACAAAGTTTAGTAGGCTTCCTCTAAAACTTAACAACTTTACTACCTCCACAAACTTCAAGTGAGCTTCCTCTGAAACTCGAGAATCTTACTACCCCTATAAACTTTGAGTGAGCTTCCTCTGAACCTCAAGAATTTTTCTACCTTCACAAACTTCAGGTGAGCTTTCTCTAAAACTCAAGAATTTTATTGCCTTTGCAACTTAAATGCTCACTACCTCCATAGCTTGCATGAGCTACCTCTATAACTCTTGATTTGCTACCTTTGTAGCTTGTACACATGCTTAGTGTTAAAGACTTTACTACTAGAGATGCCCTGTATCTAATGCCCATACACTGATGTGTGACACAAGACTAATCCCTTGGTTCCAAGGTCACTTGCGATAGGTTTGACAATCTTTTGCACTTTGCTATGCCTTTTGATCAAATCCTCTTATACCCTTGGGTAACTCAGCCATTATAGCCCTTTTAGAGTTTTCTCTTACACTATAGTCTTTATGACGTCTCCTAAGTTTGCACTCTCTAGTGCTAGTATTTTGGAGTTGATACACTCTTGTATCACGGTCCTCATAGCCACTCTTATGAAGATCAGTGCCCTCCAGCACCTCTCATGTGACATCCTCTAATGTCTAGGCCACTACAACCTATTTCGAGCACATCCTCTGATGACTTCCCCACTTTTGCTCAAAAGGGTTAAACATATAGTAGTTCATCACTCTAGCTTAAGTGCACATGCTTATGCACTAGCAAATGTGAGCTCCAAGGTCATTGCTACAAAGTCCAACTTATGACTATGATGTGTTAACTCTTTAGCATCTCAAATGATCCCTCTGGACCACCTCAACTCAAATATGATCATGTCTTCTGACATAATCTTGGTCTTCTCCCACTAGATTCACCCGCTTAATGCATCCCTCCAGATATTTCAACCCTTTGACACAATTTTGGACTCCTCTATTAAGATTTATCCACTTATCACATCAAAAGAGATATTTCATCTAATAGGATGTGTCAACTGTCTATTGTGGCCATGCTTTCTAGCATGATTGTGGCTTCGTCGACAACTCATATGTCCCTGATAGACGTGGTTAAGCTTTCTTTGTGAGACTAGGGCTTCTTCCTACTAAATAAGCTATCAATTCTCACATCCCTCTAGATATTTCAATCCACTGGTTATAGTGTGGCAATGCACTCTTGCATGACCATGGTTTTGCCCTCTGGCTCCTCCAATTGATAACTTGTCCCTCTGTATGTGACCAAGCTCTGTAGCAAGACAAGGCTTCTCTAGGGGCTCCTCCCACTAGATAGGTCGTCGATTCACTCACTCTCTTAAGTGGTTTACATTCCCTTGAATGCTATTATGAATAAACACATAACTAACACCCTTGCTAACGTATCCACCCAATGAACCAATAACGTTCCCTCAATTGCAACATTCTCATGCCTTTGCCTAAGATCCGCTCTAATCTCTTACTGCCTTGAGTTTGAGAAATGTTTACTCCTTTCACAACCCTTATAAGCTTGGACAAACTGAATCTAATCCATTTTTCTATCTTGACATGATGAGAACTCACTCCTACCACCTGACTCTTAAGCCAATTCACCTTGCCTACCATGCCTTCTTGCCTACCTATTCTCCTTGCTTACTCCTTTGAGTGCATGGCGAGAACTTGGGCACTTAGCAAGACTAGTGCTTGGTGTGAAGCCAAGGTATCATGGCCACCTAATTTGCTCTCTAGCAAATGAGCTTTGATACCATTTGTCACAAGTCAGTAGCTCTTTAGCCAAAACCATGCAACACATGTCACTACTCCTAGCTAACATGCTAACCTTTCAACAAGCTTGAACCACACTTGGATAGATATACAAGCCATTGCAAAATATGCACAACATGTCTGAAGATAAATAAGCAATTAAACTGAGACAACCAAATAATCAAACCTCAAGAATGCCCCACATAAATAGCCTTTAGTGTGCAACAGGCAAAAAAAGGATAATCGAATAGGGACAACTCCATTTTATTGATATATGTCTTATTACATAGATTAGAGTATGTAAATGAGACTTTAAGCTAACACACTCCTTCAAAACCCTAGAATAAGTGTCAATGAGCCCTGAATGAGTACCTGACAGGGCCCCAATGTGCCCCTAACGAGCGCTCGACAAGCTATCTATAATTCACCCCTAAAGAGCATTTTAAGCCGAAGGCCATATGGCACAAGTAGACATACTTTTTATGAGTTGATATAAGGTCTTTTCTCATTGTTCAAGGTGGAGATTTTGTGCCATCTTATATGGACGCAAAGCTAAAAATGCAAGAAATGCGGTTATGTGCTTTCCTACTTGCACTGGACAAGTGAATCCCGTCAAAATTATAGAAATACCCCTAAAATGGAGAAAATCGAGAAATGGTACACAAGTCGGATTGCTTTCAAATTTAAGCTACAAGACCTCCATACAATGCTTGATTTTTTCACAAAATTTTGTGTCAAATTGAGCATGTTTGACCCCTTAAATCATTCACAAGGCAGACTATGCATAGCTTCTATCCATCAACCGATTCCTCTTGTAAAGTTTCAGATAAAAGTAAATAAGAAAATTTTCTTTTGAAATATATTTTCCTATAAAACAAATGATACTCAATTTCGAAACAACTTAACTTGGTACATAATTTTCCTTTTCTCAACAAGTTATTTATCCCTGAGCTAGCAAATCTCTATTGTTAACACTAACAAGAAATTAGCATAGCTGAAGGATGTTAACTTAATTCTGTATTTTTTTTCCTTAGAAATTTATAGATTTTATGAATGGAGATCCCTATAATTTTCAATTTTTTTCCTTTTTCTAATTATTGATTGTAGTTGGAAACCTTCCTCAAAAGAAGGAAGCATGCACAGTCCAAAAATAACTACGTAATAAACAAACATACAAAAGGAGTTATAATGCTAATGTTTTAGTGAAGGTAGGAAAAAGTTATAACTCTTGCAAAAAAAATGAATTACAAAGATGTTATAAAATAATATTGCCTCCTTAAAGAAAGTTGCAAAGGCTCTTAAACTTTTTATAGAAACTATCAATTCAATACAAGTGGAAGTTAACCAAAAAGAAAAAGTTGAGAACATCATAAAGAAGAAACACATATTCTTTCCTTTATCAATTCTCTTATAGTTAGTTAATTGTAAGGGATCTGAAGTAAACAATGCAATGCAAGCAAGGAATATGTGTCATATATGTATTCTTTCCTTGATTATATTCTGAATAGGGATGGCAATTTTACCCACATACCCATTTCATGATGGGCAAATATGGGTATGAGAAAAAGTGTTCACGGGTGGGTCTGGGTATGAAAATCATACCTATAATGAGTACAGTTATGGATATAGATATTGACATACCCACCCGAACTTGACCCATTGCCATCCCTAATTCTAAAACAGTAGCAAAAGAATCCGACAAAAAGTAAAAATGGATAAAGTTAGGGGTAAGGAATCAAGAAAGACATCCTTATGGTTGAAGTCTATAGTGGTTTAAGTATTTAATTAAGTATAGATATGTTGTGGTGGAAGCCAGAAATAGACCTCAACATTAACTATAAACTGAAGCGTTATCCAAAGCTAAAGCGCAAAACATGAACTTGATCTCCTTATAAATAGTGTAGAGCCATTGCTTTCCTTCACTTTCTCTAATTCTCAACAAATATGGTTGAATCATTTCTCTTTAGCCTTGTTGAGTCATTAATAGAGAAGCTCTCTTCTCACGCTTATAAAGAAGCTTCCCAGGCTTTCAATTTACACAAAGATCTTCATGGGTTCAAATGCACTTTGTCAATTGTCAAAGTTGTGCTCTTGGATGTTGAGGTGAAGCAAGATCGAACTCATAGCTTCTGTGAATGGCTGCAACAGATTAAGGAAGTCTTTTTCGATGCTAGAGATGTATTGGATGAATTTGAGTGTGAAGACAATGAAAAGTGAGTGCTCAAAGCTACCGATAGCATCAAGAAGAAGGTATGCCAGTTCCTTTCATGCTCCCCACTTGCTTTCTATTTTAGAATGGCTCATGAAATCAAAGAAATTAGGAAGAGATTAGATAAGGTTGCTACTGATAAGGATAAGTTCGATCACAAGACAATTGATGTTAATAGGCACATTTGCATAGGATATATGATCCTTTTGGACATGATAGGGAGGGATCATGATAAGGAAAAGATCATTGATCTTTTAATGCAACCTCACTCTGATGGTGATAGTAGTAGGGGTCCCTCTATCATTCCTATAGTGGGCATAGGTGGTCTGGGGAAGACCACACTTGCAAAATTGGTGTCCAATGATGGAAGCATAGATAGGGAATCTCCACTAAAGATGTGGGTTTGTGTCTCAAATGATTTTGACATTAAACAATTAATGATTAAAATGATTAATTATATTTCTACTAGACAAGAAAGCGTTGTGAACTTGGATATGGAACAATTGCAAAGTCATCTAAGAAATAAACTTGCTAGTCAAAAGTTTCTACTTGTCTTACATGACATATGGAATGAAGATCATCATAAATGGATAGAGCTGAAAGATTTGTTAAAAATAGGTGACAAAAGAAGCAAAACCTTTCTCACTACTCGTAATGAGTCAATTGGTTCCATGATGGGAACAGTTTCATCATTTATCTTATATGGTTTCTCCTATGAAGATTCTTTGTCCTTATTTGTTAAATGGGTTTTTATAAAAGGGCAAGATGAAAAGTATATTTTGAAAATTGGAGAGGAAATTGTAAGAAAATGTATAGGTGTTCCTTTGGCAATGAGAACATTAACAAGCTCATTGTTTCCCAGAACAGATGAAGAAGAGTGGATGGCTGTGAAGAATAGTGAAATATGGAGTATGAAACAAATAGAAACTGATATTTTACTAGTGCTTAAGTTAAGCTATGATCGAATGCCATCCCATTTAAGGCAATGTTTTGCTTTCTTTTCACTTTACCCACAAGATTTTGAATTTGAAAGCATTTGCCTTATAGAAATTTGGGTGGCACTTAGATTGATTATGTCATCAGATGAAAGCGATTTGAAGTTAGAAGATGTTGCTAAGCAATATTTACTTCAACTACATTCAAGATGTTTTCTCCAAGATTTCACAGACTTTGGCTACTTCTATACCTTTAAGATGCATGATATGGTGCATAATCTTACTATTTATGTTACAAAAGATGAGGATTTAATAGTAAATTCCTATACTTGGAATATTCATGAAAAGATTTGACATTTATCAATTGTTGAAAATGATCCAACTTATCAAGATGGGCAAAGCTTGTTCAATATGAGCAACACGATTTAAACAAAAGTTACTCATTTCTGACCTGTTTGCCAATGTAGAAAAGATTTTCTTAGCTTAACTTCCTTCCCCAAATCTAGACATGTGAGAACCATAATTTCCAGTAAAAGGAGTGGGAATTGAAAGTGAAGTCCTTCTAAATATATGGTTGTCAAGATACAAATACTTGCGGCTTTTAGATTTTAGTGATTCTTCTTTTGAAACTTTACCGCAATCCATTGGGAAATTGAAACATTTGAAGGATCTCGGCCTTTCCTTTAATCAAAGAGTCAAGAGACTTCCTAATTCTATTTGTGAACTTCATATCTTGCAAACATTGTCACTTAAGAGTTGCCTGAGTCTTCAAGCATTGACCAAAGGATTGAGGGATTTGATCAGTCTTCAACAATTAATGATAACACTGACAAGCATGTGGTTGGATAATGATATTGCAATGTTGACTTCACTCCGCATTCTAAGATTTGAACATTGCTTGAATTTGGAGTCATTATTCAAAGGGACATAGCAACTCACTTCCCTTTAAGAATTGAGAATTCATAGCTATTGGAGATTAGAGTCCTTGGCCTTTTCTATCAAACATCATCCAAAATTAGTGGCTTTCTTAGTTATAGTGTCATAAGTTGGAATTATTTAACTTAGAGGGTCTTAATGATCCCCACAGTGCAATGAAGCTTAAACATAAGTTAGAATTATTTGACTCAGAAGCCTTAAGCGATCTCGACACTGCGACGACACTCAAATATGTTCAATTTATATTATTGCCTAAGTTGATGAGATTGCCTCAGTGGCTTAAAGGAGCTGTAGACAATATGCATACCTTGATAATTGCTTATTGTCAAAATCTTAAGGTGCTCCCAGATTGGCTGCCAACTTTGGCTCACCTTAGTATTCTCCGTATAAAAGGTTGTTATAAACTATTGTCTTTGCCAAATGACATGAAAGGCTTCCCTGCACTCAAAATTTTGGAGATAGTTTATTGTCCTGAAGTGGCTAAAGAATGTGAGCATGAAGTTGGTGAGTGTCGACACCAAAATCCAAACAACCGTATAATTCTTGTTGCCTCAAACTACAACCTAACTAAAAATGGAGTAGATAGAAGTAGACAGTAAGAAGAAGAAGAAGAAGACCAGCAGGAACACAAGATTTTTTAATATGATTCAGTCAAATCCAGGCGGCACCGAACCTTATGTCCATAGTTAATTTTATTTATCAATAAAAGTTGTAGAATACAAGTGTTTACTCATAGCTTCCCCCATTTTGACAGAGTTTCGGCTTACATTCCTGAGGGTCTCTCCCTTGATACAATGGCCTATCCCCTTATTTATAGAAGTAGAGGGTATAAATATAATTTAATAAATTATAAATATGTTACATCATATAATAAATGTAAAAGATATGTTAGGCTCCCGCAAGTCAGCTTCTGCAGGTTACTTTTGGTGGGTGAGCCCCTTGGACTGCTTTTTATAGATTGACTTCATAGGTCGATATTGGCTAGGGAAGTGTTAGAGCTCTCTTTTGAAGCTAAGTGCTAAGAGCTAGTTGAGAAGTGACCTGGAGCTAGCTGTGCGACCTGGAGCTAGCTAAACGACCTGGAGCTAATTGTGTGACCTGGGGCTAGCTAAGAGACCTGGAGCTAGCTATGCGACCTGGGGCTAGCTGAGTGACCTGAAGTTAGCTGTGTGACTTAGGGTTAACTGAGCGACTTAAGGCTAGCTGAGCGACCTGGATGACCTAGGCCCTTTCAACTGGACCTGGGCCTTTGCCAGCCCATTTCACATGATACCAAAAAATGCCTATAACATAGCCCCCCAACTCTCAGTTTGCTTTACAGACTGGGAGTTAGACTTCTGCTCATAAAAGCTTAATATACCATGCTGATATAAATAAGTTCCTACAAATTACAGTTCAAAAGATTTAAACAGAATAAATGCTCGATGAGTCAATTAACTTCGGTAGCAAATATCAATGAATCATATAATTTAACAAAAATGGGCTTCCAACTAGAAAATTATGATTTAGAAACATATATGCCATATCAGATGGCCAAGGGAGGTCACATAGACGCATAATGAGCAAATTGGTGTCTGATTGAGACATAGCTTTGCCTTAGAAAGGTGCCTCGTAGGAGAGGCTGGCCAAAGCCAATTAGGTGTGGATTAATCATCGCACTCATTCCTAGAGGTATTGTCCCATTTTGGCAATCACCTTGGGGTTTTGTCCCTTTAGACCCGATTAGACGTACCTCAATCATTAGGTGAGGGCGCCTTGTTTGGCATGAGTTTAGGTACTTATTGGGCGCATCTGTGTGACCTACCTGGGCACCCAGTAGTGTAACTTTAACTTTAAAAAGGAAATTAGCTATAATAAAATATTTAATGCTAAGACAAGAAATTGTATCCAACTCATTCAAGCAAATAAGGAATGATATCTTAGCTTGTTTGAATGTGAGCCATAATGTCGCTAAAGCTAGAATGGCATGCCCCCTGCTCTAGATTTCTGTTCAACTTGGTGTTGACCTTGGAGGATAGAAGGCACAAACTTGAGGTTGTTTGGAATGTGAGAGCAAGGATTCTTTTTGGTCACTTTGGGCTTTGGAATCATATTTGATTATTGCATACATCCCCATTGGCAAAACTGATAACTCTATGAAAATAGAGTTATCTTAATGTTCCTAGACTTAAATTATTGAAGTATAAGAGTGATTCTTTGTAAATA